>ML291932.1:32605-97264 GCA_005239495.1 Nicotiana undulata
GGGAAAAGACTTCTAAAAAGAAGGTAGAAAATATTTTTTCGGATTTTGGTTTTATTCTCTTTTAAAATTGAAGAAAATATTTTTGGGCTTAAATTTTTTTATTTGGGATTTCTAAAGAAAGACTTCTAAAGAACGAACTTTTTTTTTTTTTTGAAAAATGGGGGCCGAAACTTATGAAGTTTGCATACGTATCTCACATCCGGTGAGAATCAGACCCGCGTAGTTTGGTAAAACTGAGTGTTTTTCTCTTTTGATTTTTATGAAAATTAATCTTTACAGCTCACGCCAGACTACTACAAAATCTTAGATAAAAAAAAAAGGATTATTTGTACTAAACTGGGAGAATGACTTAGGATTATTTGTACTACAAAAAAAAAGATTATTTGTACAAATCTTGTTTTTTTTTTTTTAAATAATTCCGCTCAACTATTTTCCTAAAGCCGGTCAACAATACAAGTAAGCCTTCCAAACGATGTAGCAAGTAGCACATAAGTGAACATGATGGTCTCAATGAGGAGACCTGTCTTATACGGACCCGACCCCTGTGCCGAGTTTCGCTAAGTCAAATGCATGTGATGCAAATAAAGCGAACCTACTAGGGATATCCGGCATGAAGTTTGTTCTTCTAGGTTTAAATCATATTGGGGAAGGTATCTAAGACTGGCTTACTCGAGCGGACAACTCGAGCCGAGGAGGGTCAGCGTACCGGTAGCATTGCTTTCCGGCTTAGCTGGTAGTGCTCCCCGCCTAAAACATGTGTGACTAAAATCCTTCACCGGGTGACAAGCACCTCGACTATCTCAAAGAAAGAGGGCCATGTCAAGCAAATGTCCAATTTTAATTTCAAGAAGACTCAGAAGGGGTGCGTGAGAAGACAATTTATATGTACATTTCAACAATATAAAAGCGGTAAAAAACGAACAGGTAGCACATTAACCAAAATAAAAATCACAATATATACTAAATTAATAAAGCCAAATAAAATGTCAACATGAACAAGCTCGAATTCTCAGTCCCCAGCAGAGTCGCCAGAGCTGTCATACCCTCTTTCTACCCCCAAAGGATATGTTTATGTGTTATGGATTGTGGGTTGAAGAGTTTTTCCAATTGAAGTGACAAATTTGAGTAGGCATTATTTTATTTACAGAGCCGCCACTTGGAATTGATTTTTCGGTGTTCCAAGTCACCTTTTATTTGAATCCCTAGTCAAAGGAAGGTTTGACTCTATTTTTATCGGTCCGCGAAAACAAAGTTCGGGTAAGAAATTCTGTTGACCGGGGAGAAGGTGTGAGGCATTCCCCGAGTCACGTGGTTCCAGCACGGTCGCTTTATTGACTTAAAACTTGGCTTGAATTAATTTTAGACAAATTGTGATTTTTATTATTTTTATGTTTTAACTACCCGCTTTTAATTTCTTGATTATTAGATTAATCAAGGAAAATAATTTTTATAAAAAGCATTACCCCAATCACGCTACGCAAGCGAATGCGTGATCGAGGTGGAATTTAGTAATTTTATCATAACAGCTCTACGCAAGCGAATCCGCAGTTATGACAAGATTATTAGTATATCATTACTTTTGAAAAATAAAAGTTACTACATTAAAAGGAAATAATTAAAAATTAATTATCGCGCTACGCAAGCGAATCCACGATTTTAATAAATTATTAATTAAATTGATAATCGACTAAAAACTAACGAGTATGATAAGACATTGTTGAATTAATTTATTTAATGTTAAACATCACGCTACGCAAGCGATTCCGTGAAGTTAAAGTGCGCCTACTAATTTCCTAGCGTTTAAATTAATTATTAAAGAAAAGAATTATGAGTGATTAAATTAATCTTAAAACAAATGACATTGTATATGAACAACTCCTAAAATCTATGAGCTTTCCTATATGCCTTGTACAACTTTGTATTGATTTAGTGAACTAAGAAATGTGAATTCCTTGAACAATGCAACAGGAGATAATGTAAGTAGGCCTATGGAATGAATGTCCATGGTCTTGCTAGCACAATATGATAAATTTTCCCACAGATAAATTAAGTTGCCGACTATATAGGGAACCAATAGAAACATATTAACTGGAAAGTTAAACACGTATCACCAAGATTGTCATGGAAAAAATCAAGAAAAACTGATTTTCTTATTTAGAAAAAATGATTTTAAAAGTGACGAAATAATTCCCTAATAAATATGAGATTAATCAATAAAATATATATTTTTTTATACTAGACTAAAAATTAAAATCAAAGTTAGCCTTAAAAGAGACTAGAACGTATTCATGAATTCTATAAAGACAAAGTTTCAACTAAAAGCAGAAAGTTTTTGACAAGGACTAAAAGAAATTAAGGGAAAAAAGAAAGAAAACTGAAATTAAAAGAAGTAGCAATTAACACCATTTTCCATCTAGATTTCGGAAGCTTGAACAATTTTAGACACTCAAACATCTATAGATTGACTCTTACATACAAACTAAAAACGTAACACATTTTTTTCAACAAGTTCCTCTTAGTAATAACTACATTAAAATTAATGTGCACGTGTAGAAACGAAAAGCTAAATTATTACTACAACCTCAGAGCTTTAAGATTACAAGGTAAGTTAAACTAGTGTGCTTAAATGAAAGGAAGAAAGATTCAACATGACAATTTACAGCGATGCTGAAAATAATAAACAAAACTCATAACTTCATGCTTTAGCATTTAAGAACAGTAGACAAAGACTCATTAAGTTGACGAAACAACATAATATTAAACCATTCATGAGCAAAATGTATTTAAGGTCTAGAATAAGCTAAAGAAACTCCAAGCATTCCATATTTCATTCGTCCTTGGATCGAAAATTACAATATAAGATAAGGAAGTTACCTAGTTCGCAAAAATATAAGGAAAGCAACTGACCAGCAAACCGGCAAACAAACTAGGTCGCAGAATAATAAATACAACAATGAAGGGTGAAAGCTCAGCAACAAAAAGCAGCGGAAACAGCAACGAAAAAAAAGCAGCAAATTCGTGTTTGAAAAACAACCCGAAGACTTAGAGAAGAACCCAAAAACAACTCTAAAGAAGACCCATATTTTTCCAAAGGTTTGCACTCTAGAATTTACTCACAAAGCTCACCATTTCAGCTTACTAAAGAGTGATGTAGTTGCTGATTTTTTTTTTTGTTTTGTGTCTTTTTTGCAATTCTCAAGATGTATGGAAGTATATACAGAGTGTAAAGACCTCCTCTTTATATATGAGAAAAAGAACTTTGGGACAGATTTTGTTGGCCAAAAATCTGTCCAAAAATGATAGATTTTTGACCAAAAATCTGTCCAAAACCAAAAATCTGCCCAATGTACAGTTTTTCTTACCAAATGTGGACAGAAATTTGGAGTATTATACTCCAAAACAGCCCCCGAACAGTAAAAGCAACCAAACAAAGGCCCTACACTCAAGTACCCTCACTTTCTTTCCCTTTCCTCTTAGTCCCTCAAACCAAATCCAAAGCTAACTAGTTCACAAAGAGAATTCAGATTCATTCTAGTTCAAAAAGCTAGTAATTCAAACAAGATCGGTTAAGAGTCAACTAGTAGGAATCAAAAAAGGCTTAAACATATAACTACCTATACTAAATAACTACTTCAAACTTAATATAGTTAACTAGGACTAACACTAGATCTTTAAACACTTTAACTACTAACTCAAACTGAAACATGATATCATCACAACCCGAAACTGCAATCTGATTGGTGATTCAAGCTCCTAACGAGCGACTAAACATCATCACCAAACAACAAACATACTAATATAAGCAAATTGGATCTTTCATTATCGGAAACTAAACTTTAATCCTAAGAACTATCGAAACCAAAAATTAAAAGGGTCATGAAATGACGGATTTAAGACTTCAGTTCAAGCGACTACCAATACCAATGATCAAGGACGTAAATGAAACACGACAATTAGGCACAACCTGTATTAACGGTGACATATTCCCCAAAACGATTAACATTCAACAAAGGCGAAATAAGAAATTAGACTAACCATGAAAGTTCAACAAAACAAAATAAAAACAGAACTTAATCTACAAAAAAAAAAACACAAAAACAGAAAAAATACTACTTTAGAGGAAAGAATAGGGGTTCGAGGTTTTTTCCAAGTTCGGGGCGTTCGACGTCGAATCGATAAATGAGACGATGCCGAGGATGTCAAGTGGTGGCCGTCCGACCATGAGGCGCATGTTTCTTTTTGGCAGACGCTAAACCAATAGATTCCAGCGTCTTGCCAACAAGAAACAAGTGCCTTTGGTCGAAAAAGAAGAAGAAACAAGAAGAAGAAAAACTGGAGGAGCAGCGGCGGCGGAGGCAGCGGGCAGTAGGTGGTCGCCGGAGTTTCGGGTGAAGTTGGCATCAATAGGTATGTCTTTAAGAGCACTTTCCGTTGATGTAGGTATTGATGGGGTGAGATGGTTTGGTTTGCGGAGAATTTCAAAAAGAAATAGGGCCTAGGGTTTCAGATTTTGGTAGATTTGCGGAAATTGAGAGGGATTTAAAGGATTCGAGGTTCGGATTCATGGAGAAGAGGTTGAGAGGAAGAAATGGTAAAATTTTGGGGTGGATTGGACGCCGGCCGCCGGCGGTGGAGGGGGGTATTAGGGTTTGAAAAAAAAAATAGGAAAAAAAATCTGAGTTTTAGCTTTTATATTTTAGTTAGGGATAAATTTTGACCATTAGATTAAGATGGAATGAATGGTCATGATTGATCTTCATTTACTTAACCAAAACGACGTAGTTTTGTCTGAAACTACGTCGTTTTAAATCCTCTCATGGCAGCCCATTGTCTTGCACTCTTAGCCACTTTATCTTTCAAATTTGACCCAATTTATTCCTTAATCCTACTTATTAAACTAAACTTAATCAAACAAACAAATTAATTAAACAACTTATCCATATGATCAATTAACTAGATTAATTCACCAATCGAATCGTTATTTAATTCCTAAAACGCACAAATGAAGAAAGAACTATATATATATATATATATATATTATTTTTTTGTATTTTTATGATAGNCATCATACTACTCCCTTCATTGCATTGACTTGCCTCAGGTTTTGCACTTGTTAAAGTTGAGCCTTTGCCAATTGGTTCATGGTGGTAGTCAATTTGCTTGTCCATGGTCATGCAACTCTTTGTGAAGTAGAATCACATTGGGATCACCTTGTGGAACATTCGCCCGGGATTGCCACGCCAATGAAGTATCCTCCATCTCATCCAAAATATCACACGCCTACGCATAAGGCGTAATCATGAAGTTCCCACCAACAAATTGATTCACTACACTTTGATTGGTTGTATTGATCCTCCGATAGAAACTTTTTTGAATCATGTTCTCCGTCATATCGTTGTTGGGACACTCCTTAACCATTGTTCTATATCTTTCCCATATCTCGTGTAGTGGTTCATTAGGCTCTTTCTTGAATGCTAGAATTTCATCTCGAAGTATAGCCATGTGCCCGGGAGAGAAGTACTTAGATATATATTTCTCCGCCACTTCATCCCAAGTATGAATGGAATGGTCTGGCAAACGTTCCAACCAATCTAAAGCTTTCTGTGATGACCCAAAAAGTCATCCTAAGTAATTCTAGTTAAATCTGTGTTCTGAGGCCCCGAAAGCCTCCGTTAGTATCACCTCGATATGCGTGTGCAGCCCGGGCGTGTAGCCGGGAAGTCTTTATATTGAAATTTGATAAAAAAAATGGAATTTATGATGATTAAATGAATAAAGTTGACTAAGGTCAACATTTTTGGTAAACGGACCCGGACCCGTGATGTGACGGTCCCGGGGGGTTCGTAGAAAAATATGGGACTTAGGCGTATCCCCGGAATCGAATTCCGAGGTCCCAAGCCCGAGAAATGAATTTTTAAAGAAAATTATTTTTTGAAAATAATAAAGGAATTTAAAAATGAATAATTATGTGAAAACTATGTTACCGGGCCCATATTATGGTTCCGGAGCCCGGAACAGGTTTATTATATGTTATTTGTCTTATCTGTAAAATTTGGTGTAAAATGGACTTGAAATGACGTGTTTTGGATCAAAAATGGAAAATTTAGAAGTTTATGAAGTTTGAGAAAATTCTATGGATTTTGGAGTTTAATTCATTGTTTTTGATGTATTTTGGTGGTTTAAGTATTTGAATAAGTCTGTAGGATGTTTATGAGGTTGTGTGTATAATTGGTTTTGAGCCCCGAGGGCTCGGGTGAGTTTCGGGTAGGCATCGAGTGCAAAAAGTTAGAAAATCTGGTGTGATGTTGCATGTTTCTAGTGTTTTCTTCTCTGTGATCGCAACCCTTGCTCCGCGATCGCAGAGGTCTGTCCAGGTCCCTTCCACGATCGCATCCCTTCGACCCGCGATCGCATTGTGTGACGTCCCAGTGTTCCGCGATCGCAAACCTCTTCCTGCGATCGCATAGGGTCAGCTAAGCTATGCTCCGCAATCGCGACTCCTCTTCTGCGATCGCAGTGAGTTAGGACCAGACTCTCCGCGATCGCAGCCCTCTTCTTGCGATCGCGATGAAGAAAATCGCCCAGTTAATTCCTTAAGTCAAAAACAGAATACTATTACGGGATTATCACTTTTTCACCATCTTCTTCCTCTCCAAGACCCCATAGGCGATCCTCAAGCGAGTTTTCTTCCATAGCCACTTGGGTAAGTGATCCTAACTCTAATCTCTACCATTTTCCTTCATCAATCACTAGAATCTAGGGCTAAAANGTGTTGATACGAATGATAATCCAAGTGTAGAGTATGCGATTAAGGTGCTTGGTTATAGCTGAGACCCTTGCCGGGCATTTATTGAGTTATTAATTGATGTTTTTCCCCTTGCCGGGTGTTTGAACTGTCAATTTCCACTATGATGTACTCCTTGCCATTATATCTATTATTGTTTGGTGAGGAAGAGTGTAAAGCATGAAGGGTGATGTCGTGCCATGATATATGATTACATTGCATAGTGAGGAAGAGTGTAAAGCACGAAGGGTGATGTCGTGCCATGATTCATATTGATTATAAGCACAAAGGTTAATGCCGTGCCATGACTTCTATCGATTATAAGCACGAAGGTTAATGTAGTGCCATGATACATTGTACATTGCATTATGAGGAAGAGAGTAAAAGCACGAAGGGTGATGTCGTGCCATGATATTTGATTACATTGCATAGTGAGGAAGAGTGTAAAGAACGAAGGGTGATGTTGTGCCATGATACTTGATTACATTGCATTGTGAGGAAGAGAGTAAAAGTACGAAGGGTGATGTCGTGCCATTGTTTACATTTCTGGTACTTATACTTGTTTCGTTGGCTATTATGTTAGATTGCCTCCCTTGCTTACTTCTATCTGTCAATTTGACCGCTTCAACTCACTTGTTCCCCTTACTGCTCCCGTATCCCTTACTTGACTGCTTATCCCTTGCCTTGTATTATCCCTGTTACCTGCTGTAGAATAGGACAGGTTATCGTTAATGTCAAGTCTAGCCTCGTCACTACTTCGGCCGAGGTTAGGCTTGGCACTTACTCAGTACATGGGNAGTGTCTCTCCTGCATTTGAATTCCTTATTGTCTTACTTTTTCTCCTAGTTTCAAGACAATTATATATTTCTTTTCAGACTCTGTATTTAGCACTCAATTTAGATAGTTCGTGAGGTTGTGACACCCCGGTTTTGGGATTATGCGATGTTGTTATCTTTATTATGTCATTACGCATTTTCAGAGTATGGTTATATTTCCGTTGTTAAAGTTATGAAGTATGTTGGTTATTTCAGTTAAGATTTGAAGGGTATTAAATTTTACTATTGTTGGATTGATTTTAAAATATTAGCGGGTAGTTTACGTTGGCTTGTCTAGCGGGTTCAACGTTAGACGCAGTCACGGTCTGAAAGGTGGGATTTCGGGTCGTGACACTTTCCCCCGCAGAGAAAAGGGAAAAAGTCTTAGCCTCAAAGCATCCTCGGAGACATTTGTTTTTTTGCTCCCCTAACACGTATCTACGAACCCCTTCAAATGTTTTTATGCATTTTGACCCGGTGCACCGGTGAAGAACCCTCGTTGCTCGAGCAAAGTGAGCATCGCCCTGGTTATTTGAAAGTTATCCGCCCTAATACAGGAAGTGGCTATTGCACTTGCATAAACTTCATTCGGCAACACCCGGTGTGGAGCCGCTTGTGTTGGAGGTGGGGGTGGAGCGGGCACATTGTCATGAGGCACTCGGCCTCGTGTATTGGCTTGAGGTTCAATGGCGACCTCATCCATTTGATCATCCCCAACGTCCACATCCCCCAAAACAATGTTTTCGATCTCATTGTTTGCCATGATTGCACCTACAATTTCTCAACACGTTAGTAATAAGGAAGGAAAAGAAGATATTCAAAAATAAAAAGCCCATTTTATCACGGGTCTTCCTTAAGAATAAAAAGGTAGTTTCTTAAGAATAAAAAGGAAGGCATGAACTAATATTTGCAACCACTAATTCCACAAATTAAAGCATGAGCAAGGCTAAATAATAAGCACCCAACCAAAATTTAAACTAATTTTGTGAAACTCGTCTATTTATACAGGGCTGAAAATTTCGGATAAAAATGCTCTTCGAGAGGTTCTGCAGCCCCACAATTCCATGTGCGGTCCGCAAAAGTCTTCATCTTGCAAGAGCTGATTTCTGCTGCCGCACAATTCTCTATTGCGCCCGCAAGGAAATGATTCTGCAGTTCGCAGATTTATCACTACGGCCGCAATCTGTTCTTCTGTGGTTCGCATCTTTCTTTCTGCGGTTCGCATCTTTCTTTCTGCGGCCGCAAGACACTTATTATGCGGTAGATTCTTGTGCGGTCCGCAAACTTGAGGGACTCTACCTCTGAAGTTGGTCTCCAGCTCTTCGTTTGCGGCCGCACAATTCTTGTGCGGTCTGCAGTTTGCCAGAAAGTCGGCTGGGATTTCATTCATCCTTTGCGGGCGCAAATGGAATTCTGTGGTCCGGACTTTATAAGCTCTTGTGCATTTTGTTTCCTTGTGTTTTGATTACTCCTTTTTGAGTAGGATATTATCTCGGGAGTCCAACTTCCAACATTCCTGCAGTTTTGTGCATTTCATCAGTTTCTGGAACACAATTAAACGTTTTTAGACTAAAACAAAAGCTAAAAGGTTAATAAGTAGTCAAAATCCTCACTTATCAATGAACTTGTCCTAATATTCCCCCTTACAATGGTTGGTGAGCTCACTATTTATAGTATTTCCTAGGGAACAAAGCCCTAGAATGAAGCCTATCTTAAATTACAATTATTGGAGCCATTGAAGAATGTGTAACGGTAGGCAATGAATGTCATATTCTTTGTAACGGACTACGTACTTAATGTTATAGAGTATTTTTCATTACATGCTACCGGGTGGCTGTCATTTATTTTGCCTTTATGAACATCATTCCTTTCGGAAACAAACGAAAATGTTGCCTTCGGATCTGATTGCCTTCGACCTTCTGCTCCACGTGTCACTTTATTATGCGAGCATTTTATGAGAACACATTTTATCCTATACAAGATTACATATATAGAGTGAGGTTGAAAAGTATAAGAAAAAATTGTACATGGATTAATGTTTGGCTAGGCCGCTATGAATTATTTTGGAAGAGGCCAACAACCCATACTTGAATTTCAACTTATCCTTGCCTCAAGCATTATCTTTTTGACGTTGCATTTAGATCCACTCGATTCATGTCATACTTCATTACCTTCTCCTTTAGCTTATTCATTTGTCCCTTTTGTGTGTGTTTTTTCGGGTAGGCTTTCTACTCAAATCGTCGTGGACTAATGCACGCCCGTATTCATGGTGACAATTAGGGGTGTACATGGATCGGGTTGGTTCAGTTTTTATCAAAACCAAACCAAACCAATTATATCGGTTTGGATTGGTTCGGTTTTGTCGGGTTTTTGTTCTTTTTTTTTGTTACATGAATATAGTTCCAATCTTACTTTGTTAAAGTTATAGATAAAGTTTTGATAAGTGAGTATATGTTTAGTAAATATTGAAAAAGTTGACAAACATATGATCTATTAAAATATTCTAATGGGAGAATTTTTTAGTAATACATGATAGTTATTTTCTTAGTCGTCTAATAATAATTTTCGTAAATGTACGCTTTCTAGGTTAACACATAAGAGGATCTCAAATATTTCAATATTTTTTAAAGAAAATTCAATATAAAGTCTTAAAAATATATATATTTATATGACGGTTTGGTTCGGGTTCTTTTACTCAACACCAACCAAGTCAAACAAAACCTAGTCGGATTTTTTAATCGGTTTGGTTTGATTTTTCGGTTTGGTGCAGTTTTCCGGTTCGGTTTGTACACCCCTAGTGACAACAATCAATCCGAGGATAAGGTTTATGTGAAGTCTATAATCAAGATAAGGCGTGAATCAATTTATTTAATAGAATTTAGAGATTTAAATGTTTTACAAATTACCTTGTGGTCTAGAAACAGAGACGGACTCGGTATTTAAAAATCGCGGGCGCATTTTTGTATTTGACGAAAATCTACTTCGTATATAGAGTGCCACTACTGGTTTATCACTACTTTATACATATAAAAAAAGGTCCCTTTCTTAAGGCACATTTATAACTTGTATAATTCTGAAAACCGACAAATTTTGACTTAAATCTGAAATCAACTTTAGACGGTATAATTAAACAACTTTGTGACGTAATTACCATATTAAGGACTCTAATAGAGTTGGGTTGCTCTTGGGTTTGTCTAAAAACTTCTTGAGTGTCATATTTGAATTGTTAACTAATTAGCAGCTGCCTAATTCTATGTTTTAATTATCTTCCAACAAAAACAAGTTGCAAATTCATTGCACCATTCTTTTTTTTTTTTTTTCTATCCGGCGTCCGATATTCGCATTAGAATTCGATTATATTCGAATTTGTATCGCGTAAGGTCCTTTCGAGAGAAAGCGCATCTTACCAAGAATTATTTTATACCCAGAACTCGTATCCGAGACCTCTTGTCTAGGAAAAGTCCCATCCACATCCTTTGGTGGTTGATTGCCATTCACTTCTAATGGTAAATGGGCAAAATGCAAGTCAACTTCAATCATCAAAGTAAAATCGCAATAGCAAATAGCAAACCACTTGTTGGAGCTGGAAATTAATTTAATACTTAACATATTAACTTATTTTTTACCCACCACAGTAAAATACTCTCACTATTTCCCGTTTCCGGGAAAATTTAACTTTCTCAATTTTACGAAAATTTTAGATTAAATCTGCAAAAAAATATTTTTCTTCACATTTTCATTGGTGAAAAAACAAAATCCTTCACATTTTGTAGGAAATAATGTACTTGCAATACATTTGCATGTTATTTGATCCTAATAAGTTAGGGGTATACATGGATCGGGTTGGTTAGTATTTTATCAAAACCAAACCAAACCAACTATATCGTTTTGGATTGGTTCAGTTTTGTCGGATTTTTGCGTTTTCGGTTTATTTTTTGTTACGTGAATATTTTTCGAATCTTACATTGTTAAAGTTATGGATAAAGTTTTGATAAGTGAATATATTTTTAGCAAAAATCGAAAAAATTGACAAATATATGATCTATTAAAATATTCTAATGGGAGAATTTTTTTAAGCAACACATGATAGTTATTTTCTTAGTCGTCTAACAATATTTTTCCGTTAATGTAAGTTTTCAAGGTTAACACAAGAGAGGATCCCATATATTTCTATATTCTTTAAAGAAAATTCAATAGAAAGTCTTAAAAATATATATAAAGTTATATATTTATATGTCAATTTGGTTCGATTTTTTTTATTCAATTTCAAACCAAGTCAAACCTAACATAGTCGGGTTTCTTAATCGATTTTGTTTGATTTTTCGGTTTGGTGCGATTTTCCGCTTCGGTTTGAACACCCCTACTAATAAGATGTTCATTGAGGCTATTGCATACATATGTGTAGAGCTGTCAAAACGGGCCAGCCCAACCCAACCCAAGCCTCGTGGGTTTTTAAATTTGATGGGCTAGACCGGGTCGGCCCGCCATATGAATGGGCCTTAAAATAGTCAGCCTAACCCAGCCCTAAGAGTGTCGGGGGCTAGGGCGGGCTAGCCCTACAATTTTTTTAAATTCTTAAATATTTCTTCGTGACATAGTCGATTAATCATGTAAACAACTTATGTTTGCTTAGAGCGTACAAAATACTTGATATTTGGACGAGGAATCTCGTAATTGAAATGCAAATTCTTTATATCTCTAGCTCTTCTTTTTTTAGTTACATGAATAGTTTCTTAATACTTTTTTTTGATTATCTTCGTATTTAGGGACCGCTTCAATAAGGTTTATATGCTGAGCCTTTTTAATTTAGGATTAGCATCATTTGCTGATTTCATCATTATAGTCCATAAAAAATTTAAAATTTCTGAAATTTGTTGGCAGTCATTTTTTTTTTTTTGTATTTAAAATTGATCTTTTCTATACTGAAGAGCAATTAAATATTAATAATATATTAAAGTAATCCAAACTGATCATTGGCCACTTGAAGTAATATTTTCTTTTGAAAAAGGATTATTAGTGGCCACCTAAAACTTTTCGAGTTCGTTATTTGTTAAGCAAAAGAAAAACTAATTTTGTCATATTACATGCATGTCAAAAATCCAAATTCTAGTTGATATGTAATGGTAAACGAGCAATCTAGGATTGGGGAACGGGATTATAGTTAATGATTTTTTTAGATTTTAACAATATTAAATATTTATAGTTAATTAATTTAAGTTTAATTAATTTTTGGCCCACGGGCCGGCCCAGGCCCAACCTCGATCAAGCCTCAAGGGCCAGCGAGTTGTCGTGGATCGAGCTTATAAGCCTCAGTTCTAAATGACCTAAAAAATCCTAATCCAACACTACGCAAGTTGCGACTGTTGTTTCGGAACCGGAAAAAAGAAGCGATTTTTCGCACAGCTTGCTCATAGTGCAGGTCCCCCATCCCTCTGGTTCTTACATAAGACATAAGGGGGAATACCAGAATACATCCAAAAATCTAGGCCCCTGAATAAAAAACTTCGATCCACCCCCTCGGTGAAAAATCGTAATACACCCTGAGGAATTGGGCTGGCCTCACAGGCCAAACCCATTTTGACGGCTTTACATATGTGTGTAGAGAAGTTATAATTAGTTTGAGTTGAATTAAGCAAAATCTCTTTTTTAGTTATTTAAAAAAGTAAGGAATTTCTAAGTTTGTCTTAGAACATGTTAAAAAGTAGAAGATGAAATTTATTAATGCCCCAATGGTTAGAATTATAATGATTTTTGAAGAGCACCTACCCAACTTCATGATTGCTTAGTTGTTGAATTCTTGATGCATCCGTTCAGTGATTTTGATTCTATATTTCTATCTTAATGGGGAAAATATATTTTTATACGTATCTTATTAAGATAATTAAAAATAGTTGCATATGCCTCCTTATCACTTATTAAAAAAAACAGGTTTGCATATAGGATAAGGAAAAGTTGAATATAAGATATTGACCATGTACAATAAGAAGAAAAAGAAAATATTATCCACGGATTTAAAAATAATATCTTAAAATCATGGTCCTTCCGATACAAATTAACAATATAAATGGCAGCCCGGTGCACTAAACTTCCGTTATGCGCAAAGTTCGAGGAAGAACCGAACCATAAAAGTCTATTGTACGCAATCTTACCTTTGTATTTGAGTACCAAGCAAAAAATAAGATTACAAATAACAAATTAGACATTAATTATATTGTATAATCAGTTGTATCTTTATCAAAATAAAATTTTAATATTATTGATTTGTGAATGCCATCTCTGCATAGAAATCGGTTATGCTTATTTTATTTTATTTGCATGGTTTCAATTTTATGGAATATTCTTAAAAGGACGAGTTGGAAAAAAAATTGAATCTAATATTCTCAATTTGTGCTTATTATTCTTGCCGTCGAATAATCTTCTTTTTATTCGTTCCAACTTATCTAATATTTAAAGGCAAATAAGTAGTAATAATTAACATATTTTCAAAAATCTTTCTATTGAATTTTTTTCATATATTGTGGTTCAGTTTCAGTACATATAACGAATCCTAGAAATTGGTATTTTATTACTAAAACTACGTCTGACGTGGTTACGATGTGGCTGTGGGACCCATTTCTGACCGAACAACAACCTCTTCATCGACAATTTCAGCTGAAATAAACCACCGATTGTTTGCAAAATTGGGGGCGGTGTGGATTTGTCTTTTAGGGCTTCAATCTTCCTTAGATTTATGAATTCGCCCGGTTAATTTCTCTAATTCAGCCGCCGGTGCCGGTGAATTCTGGCCGTGGAACTCCTCAAATTCAGCCGCCGGTGCCGGTAAAATTCTGGCCGGAGAAATGGGGATGGCATGGGACGACGTCGTTTTGATGGAACCCGGCGTGAAATCTGGTGACCCGACTGTTATCACCGTCAATTGCCCCGATAAAGCTGGGCTTGGATGTGACCTCTGTCGTATCGTTCTTGAATTCGGACTCTATGTAAACCGCGGAGGTCAGCTATGTTTTCTTTTTCGTAATTTCTTCTTCCAAAAGATTCCGATTTGCTTGAATTATTTGAACATTTATTTCGTTTAATATCATTCAGATGTGCTTTCAATCTCAAATTAGTATCTTTGGTTGAATGAAACCTAAGCTACATTTTTAGTACACCGTTCGTTCCATTTTATGTTATCGGTTTTATGTGACGGTGTTTGACTGAGGGTAGAGTTATGGTCTAAAACAAGCTATAGATATGGTCTAAAGGTAAAATGAGAAGTTTAATGTTAAATACTGATAAAAATATAGATAGAATGTGTGGTTCTTTTGGGACAGACTAGAAAGTTAAATGTGCCATATAGAACAGACAATGGAGTTTTTAAGTGCTGACTTGGCAGCCAAAAAGGTTCAGCTTTTTGTGTAGAGTTTTGGAGCTAGGTTATTTAATCTTCTGACCCATCAGCAGAAAGTGGAATATTCGATTATGGATAAGCTGCTTGTCTTACTTCCCAATATATGTCTGTTACTCCATGTTAAGCTAAAGCTGTTGGTGGAAGAGGAGAGAAAACATAAAAGATACCTTAATTAAGCATCGTGTTAATTGCTTCCAAGTTGAATTATCTCTCTAAAAGTACTTGACGTCGTTAAGATTGTCTGGCTCGTATCCAATGTCGAAAGTTTGAAAAATCCCGTGATGGAAGAACTACTTGCCATAAAATGTCAGAACACATCTTTTAATCAAACTTAAAAGTTCTCAAGTATATATATAGCTTCAAGTTCTTGCTTTTCACTGAAAAAATGTTGGATAACTCCATTAAATTTTACACCTTGACGATGTCATTCATCAGCCACTCAGTATGTTGTATGACATTGATGTATAAATTAATACAGATTTTGCCACCGATGGGAAATGGTGTTACATAGTACTATGGGTTGTCCCACGTCCAAGCTGGCTAAAAGTTGATTGGGCAAGCTTGAAAAACAGGCTTATGTCTGCATGTCCATCATGCATGATTCCTTATTACTTAAGCCAACAGTCCACTTGTTCCCCACGTCCTACAGTTTACCTATTGAAGGTTTTTTGCCTAGACAGGAAAGGGTTACTACATGGTAAGTATAAATGCGTCTAAATTTTTGTGCCTTTTTTACTTGCACATGGCTTCATAAAATTCTTATGTGGTTATTTGTGCTTTTTAGATGTTACCAAGGTCCTTTGCGAGCTCGAGCTAACCATTCAAAGAGTAAAAGTTATGACAACACCAGATGACAAAGTTTTGGATCTCTTCTTCTTAACAGATGACATGTAAGTCCTTGAAGTTCTTGACATGTTTGAGGCACCTTTGATTTTCAATCTTATCGGCTTTTGGTTCTCTACTTAATATAAGATTTTATATCTTGTGGCCTTGCTGCATTGCTATTGATGCTAGTCTCCTAATCCCATTAGCTAATACATATATGATGGTCTAAGTTGTTCCGACATGGCAATTTAGGTGCCGCATCCGTGTCAACACGACACTAGTATGGGTGTGGGTATGGGATCCGTATCGGATCTGATCAAACAATTTTGGGTACTTTGACCGCGACAGATGGAAATATTCGAGACGAAATATAATTTGATTCTCGAAATCAGAACTAAAATTAGGGTAAATTTGAAGAAAATAGCATTCTTTAGGTAGGAAATCAATGCTTTACGTATCTACAACTTGAGAATAGAAAAGAAATCCACACTTTACAAGCTATACTTGAGTATTCACAAAATTTCTCATAATTTAGAGATATTTTTGAATTATTTTTAGCCGGATCACCGCACCCGTATCCGTACTAGGATCCGTATCCACGGATCTTAGAATTTACATCTCGAAGGATCCGACCTCTAGATCCGCACTTGTGTCCGAGTACCTTAACTGATGGTTGAACCACGGTGACTTGACTATTTGGACTGAACAACTCTTCTTTAACACCATTATTAATTAAACCTACCACCACTAAGGTATAACTACGAGGTCAAAAAACTACAAGGTCAAACTCAATTTCAAGTATTGTGCTCTCTTACACTTGTACACTGAACCAACTCTAACACTGTAAGATATCAGATATTGAAGACAAACATGGTAGCAGTAATTTGATTCTTGTTCTCAGGAATGCAATGGGTCCGGGTAGAGCAAACGGGATATAGAGGGATCATATAGGCGATCCGAACTAGTTTGGGGTTGAGGCATCAAGAAACAAAATTCACAGGGTCATGCAAATTTTTAAGCCAATATAGTTAAATAAATCTTATTTCTAAGTATTAGAAGTACTTAATTAATTTTGCAAGCCTCTTTTGGCAGTAAACCAAACAGTTACTGGTGACTGAATGATTGATGGGGCTGCCCGCTTGATATCAGTTTCATAATATAGTATCTTACAGCAGCCAGATTATTTAAAAGAATATATATAGAATCTCGCAGCAACCAGATTATTTAACTATGGAAAAATATTATGGATGAAACTTTTGTTCCACAAAACCTGCGCTAAGTTATGCGCTAATATATCGACGTATTTTTGGTAGAATACTCTGATTTGTCTCTTCCTGATCCTTTTGGCAATTCAAACTTCATTTCCACCATATAATTTAACTGTTGGGCCATTACTAATGTGGTTGGTATTCATCTCCTCCCCATCAGATGAGGAAAAACTAAAAGCATTAAAGGTTATCAATAATTGCCTGACATGTGGTAATTTCTTTTACATTTCTGCTTGGTGTTCTGTTGCCATATTAGGGATTTGCTGCACACGAAACAAAGACGAGATGAAACATGTGAACATCTAAGTGATGTTTTGGGAGAATACTGCATTAGCTGTGAACTTCAGTTGGCAGGGCCTGAATGCGAAGTTCAGCAAGGATTCTCTTCTCATCCACAAGAAGTTGCAGAAGAACTGTTTAGTTGTGAATTGTCTAAGGAAGCAGTTCCTAAGTCCTCTTCTTCTGATACGGCAAAATTAAAGAAGGCAACCATCACAGTGGATAACTTATTGAGCCCAGTCCATACCTTGCTTCAAATACAATGTGTTGATCAAAAGGGCCTCATCTATGACATTTTGAGGACTTCAAAGGACTGTGATATTCAGGTACCATATATTTTAGCAACTGTGCAGTGATTTCCTGTTCTCTCAAATCAAATTGTTTTGTAAGCAAAACACTTCCGATGGTCGAGGTGGATTCAAGTTCTAGTTAGGAATGTCTTTCCTATTGCCTTACTTTTATGACATTAAACATATGTGCTTGTTATTTCAACGTCTAGATTGCTTTTGGGAGAATCTCGTCTTCCGCTAAGGGCTATCGCACCATAGACCTATTTATCCAGAGAACAGATGGGAAAAAGATTCTAGATGATGAAAACCAAGCATCTTTGTGTTCTCGCTTGAAGGAAGAGATGCTTCATCCACTGAGAGTCACTGTTGCTAGTCGTGGCCCAGATACAGAACTATTGGTTGCCAATCCTGTTGAGTTATCCGGAAAGGGAAGGCCACGTGTCTTCTATGATGTCACATTTGCCTTAAAAAAGCTTGGGATCTGTATTTTCTCGGTAAGTGCCAAATGCTCAAATTCTCCTTCATAAACGTTTTTACTTCCATAGCTGTAACGGAAGTGTTATTGTATCTTATCTCTAGTTCCCATAATGTGTACATTCCTAATTGGTTTGCAGGCTGAAATTGCAAGGCATTCAACAGCAGAGCGGCAGTGGGAAGTTTATAGGTTCCTTTTGGATGAAAGCCCAGAGTATCCGTTAGCCAGCAAGCGAGCTCGAACTGAAATCTTGGAGAAGGTTAAAAGAACACTAATGGGCTGGTGAAATTCAAAAATTACCAAGGCACCACGTCTTTATCTCAGCTCAGCAACATCCAAGTGTTGTCACCATGTATATATATCCGCTACAAGACTAAAGCGTAGGAGAACCCTGAGCTGTCGGAGAACCATCGACTCCAAAGTTCAGTTTGTGATTATCTAGGCTTCTATGGGTTAACAGCTGTATGAGTTTTATGTGAGGTTGTAATACCTCTGCTTTAATCTTATGTTTTTCTCTACTCTCTTGACATAATAGAATCTCCTTTAGTTTATCCATTTCTTTTCCCTTTCTGCATATCCTGTTGTTATGGGCAGTATGTATTGGTTTATTTGAAGATATAATGTTGCTTCTCCATTCCTCATTGCGATATACAGGTGTTGTCCTGGATGGTAGCAGGTTAAGCTGGAAAACACTTTTCTTCTTACGAAGGAGGGTTTTGGTCTATTGGTGAAAGCACAACACGTGATGTGTGATTTTAGTTAGACGTACGTCACGGATTAAAACTCTGCCACAGACAGAATGCTTGGTATTTAAGTGGAGAAGGGTAGAGAGGTGAGTGCATTATCTGCCGATTTCGAACTGTGCGCCACAGGCTCTCGACAATTTCTCGATTATTAAAAATGTTTGTTAGATAGAAGCTATTCACTTTTTTTTGCATTTAGTGGAGCGTTTGAAAAATAAAGTATGATAGTGTTATGGGAGGGGACACTCAGCTTGTTGCAGTAAAGGTAAAGGGCACAAGAGATGGAGGATTGAAGTTTACAATATGGTGTAGGGGCTCAGAAATTGCATTGTTAAACTTCACCTTGCTTCCGCTTTGCAATTCCTAAGAGTGTTTCAATTCTATTTCGAGCAACAACTCAAGTCTAATGCTGAATACAATTACGTTTCAGTTCCAAATAAGTTGGGTCTAAGTCTAATGTAGAATATAGAAAAAATAAACAGGGGATTAGGCTTTCATGACTCGAGCTCTAAATTAACCAATGTGGCAGCATCGTTAATGATTGGTGTTTACTCCTTAAATGTGTATATATTAATATTTATGGCTGGATCTGGACGTACACGTGAGCTGGCTTAAGTCAACTTCGACTTATAAAAAGAGAAATTTTGTTTTGAGGCTCATATTCCACATAAAACTTGAGTGAGAGCAACTCCAATCCTCCCTCATTTCTCCCGAATGGGGCAACTTTTGCCACATGGAGCTCCAATGCTCCCCCATTTTTGCCTTCAAAACGAGGATGAATAGTGTTGCTCCAAATATGGGGTAACACTATTCATCTCTTTCATTACTATTCATGCTTATTTTATTATTATTTTTACTAGTTAATTCTTTTAATTTATCTCTTTATATATACTTAATTACGTTTATGTAATATCTTTATAATATTAATTTTAAATTTTAACTTTGGCGTATAATAGCTTCAGTTTCTTTCTCAGTTATGAACACCATTGCAGATGCTAAAATCTCAACGGAGGCATGGAATAAACTTCAGGTAGCCTTTGATAATATATCGGCTACACGAATTCTTTCTCTCCGAGGAAAACTCTCACGCACCAAGCGTGATTCTCGCTCAGTTGTTGAGTATCTTCAACTTGTCAAGTCAATTGCGGAAGAATCATCCTTGTGTGGCGGTTCTGTAAATGATGTTGATCTTGTTGTTCATGTCTTAGGTGGAATTGGCTCTGAATTATGTGATATTGCCGTGACAATCCATGCCCGAGACACTTTCATCTCATTTGATGAACTGCAGGATAAACTGCTTGCCCATGAACTATATCTCAAGAAGATTGACCACAACTTCGATCTGACCTCGATGATAGCAAATCACGTTCGCAAAGGAAATTATAGCAGACCACCCTATTAATCAAGGCAAGGCAAGGTAATTATAGTAAATTTTTCACTCAATTTAGTCCAATGGTTTCTAGTTTTCAGAGAACTCTTCAAGCTTTGACAATAATACATCATGTCATCAGTCATGTGTGCCTTCATCCCAACATTGAAATTCCAGCACTCAACCAAAGGTGTTGTGTAAATTTTGTGACAAATATGGTCACCATGCCAAGAATTGTTTTCGGGCTAAAGACCATTTTAGGGATCTATTTTCGCAAATTCCACAGGGTCACCACTCCACAACAAATTGGAACTCGGACTCTCAATGGCTTCTTGACAGTGGGGCTTCTCATCACATTACCAATTACTCGAGGAATCTCTCTCTTCATGCACCATATGATGGAAATGATGAGTTGCATCTTACAGACGATTCAAGTTTGTCGATTACACATGTTGGTTCTGATATTGTGTCTTTACCATCCAAAAAATATCATCTGACCAACGCTTTTTGTGTCCCATCTTCCCAAGCAAATCTTATCTCAGTTTCTCTACGTTTCTCAATTTTTCGGTTCACATCAAGTATCAATGGAATTTTTTTCTGATATTTTTTCTAATCAAGGATCAATTCACGGGTGATATTCTACTCAAAGACCAAATTGACCAATCTCTTTACAAGCTCAAATTCTTACCAACACCTTCTTGCTTCAATGTTCGTCATTCCTCAACTGGCTGGAATCAAAGTCTTGGACACCCAAATTCTAAAGTGTTTAATTTTATTTTATCTTGATTTAATTTACCTGTTTTTTGTGTTAAGGAGGTTGTTTGTCATCCTTGCAAGCGTAATAAAATCCACCGTTTATCTTTGGTTCTTCAACTCTTTCAAATTCTAGACCTATTGAGCTTTTGTATTTTGATTTGTGGCGCCTGCGCCAGTGCAATCAATAAATGATTTTCGTTATTACATAATTTTTGTTGATCATTTAACCAAATATATATGGCTATACACATTAAACGTATACTCTAAAGTTTACACCATTTTCCCTACATTTCAAAAATTGGTTGAAAGTACTTTTATGTTAAAATTCAGTCCATTTACACTGATGGGGGACGAGAGTATATTGCTCTTAAAAAGTAATTTCAATCTTGTGGCATTAATCACCTTCAAACACCTCCACATACTCCCCAACATAACGGGACTACTGAGCGCCATCATCGAAACCTAGTAGAAACGTGTCTCACCTTATTACACGTTACTTCACTCCTTATATCCTTTTGGTCATTTGTATTCCAAATAGTAGCTTATCTAATAACATATTACTGATCACACCCAAGTATGCTTTATAAAAAATATTAAGCGGTTGTTGCAAATATAATCTGGTTTACAAGTCCAGAGTCGAATCCCATAGAAAACTAAGGTTTAGCTACGACTGTTCACTATCACCGAGAAGACAAGCTCGAACAATTCCTAGGTTATAAATATAAAGATTCTTATGTCTAACTGATTAACTAACAAATTAAAGGAGTGAATTATCAACTAAAGATTCTAAGGCTTGGAGACTAAATTAAGGAGGTCTAGAGTTATGATTTCTCCAATTGTCGGAAGTCTTCCCGCTACGTCTTCTATAATTTTGCCTAATTACGATTGTGAGTATTTCGGGCGTTGTAATTCTCTTTGGAACAACTAACACAACTTACTAGACATATTCTTTCGAACTGCGCTAGCTGGCACTAATTCACTGCTCACTATTATCGTACCAATGTTTTGTTATTTCTTATCCTACCTTTAAACCCTCCATATTGATTTCTCACATACGTTAGGAGTGATGTTGTTCAACGACTACCTAAGTGTGTATCCTCTCTTAAGCAATACACACTAAATAGGCACAATCAATTGATGGTCATTCAATCAATAGCAATAAACCTGTAGTTGAACAAGTAGATAAATTCAACTGCTCAATGATATAAAAGCACAACAAGAATTTATCCTACAAAATGTTCCATCAGAACCCTAGATAACAAATTAACTATTCATAATAGTATGCAAAACTACAATACTATTATTCATAACCAATAATGAAAAAAAGAGGTAGAAAGAGGGAAAAACGTGAAGTTGGATCCTTCTCCTTGCTCCAAGTGTGTTCTTGCCTCCCCAAAGTTTTTCTCTCTTTAAAACGGCTAACTATCATATTTATATGAAGTGAGGTTGAGATGGGCGAGTTTGGCTTCTCCTAATTCGGATTGGAGAAACTGATTTCTTCTACTCTAGTCCATATTTCTTTCTTCGCGAATTTTGCTCCTATTTGATCCTTTTCCCCGCATGTTTATTCCTACACATAATAAACACGTAATGAGCATATTTAACTTCAAAAGCAGTGTGAACGAACACAACTCACACAAGAATTAATACACAAACACACTCAAAACATGCACTTTCTACCATTTATCAATAACCTACACCCCTTCTCTATTTCTCCTCACCTTACTAAAAATTGTTTGATCGATCTCCCAATTACACATCCTTAAAAGCCTCTGAATGTCTCTGTCATCCATGTCTGAGACTATATGTTGTCGAACCCCCTTTTCCAACTCCTCCTTTCAGATTAGTCGGGGTCTTGACATTATTGGGACAACTCGTTTCCTTTTGGGAAAGGGGTATGCAAAGATTCGAAGAGTCGCCACCTAACGAATTAAGGTGCGTTAGGGCACCTACTAAGGGTCATTTACAGGCATTGATTTGGATAGCCAGAGACATGGTAAGGGCTTGAAGTTACCCTAAGGGGAAGGTGTTAGGCACCCCTTAGAGTCCGCAAATGTGGTTCCCGGCCAAACAACTTTGTGAATTTTAAGCAAGTAGCAGATAGGGAATTAAAGTTTAAACAAGTAAAGAGTTTTGAAAGATTCGCAGTCTAAGCACACATGTATTACAAAAGTTTTGAAAAGATTTGATGTCTAAGTAAGGTTTTTGAAAGAGTTATAATCTAAACATGTATATAAAGGATAGGGGAGGTCCTAGGTTATTTATCCTATAGGATCACATCAGTACAATACCCGCTAATCACTCCTCAAATAGGGTCTACATGTGGTATTAGCGCACCGGTCATCATATCCATATCTACCCTTCTTACCATTTAGCGGTTATTAAGGCGAGTGTTGGTCAGCGATCTCTATTGCGTGCTGTTACCCGTCCCTTTCTAGTGGCCCTGTGGGAGTTTAGGACCTCTACCTATAAGGCAGTTCTAGACAAACCCTCAAGTTTAAAGGAAAAATACTAAGGCGACAAGTAAGAAACATATAGGACTTCAGTAAATGAGGAACAAGAAAGGACAAATAAAGGCTCAGTTTTACCCCCACAAGTAATGCATGTAAACATCATGACTCAAACACAAATAAGGGCAGTATTTTAAATAAGGTCCTAAGATATGGTGTCTAGGTGAGCATCGAATACAACAGATATGCGGATTTATTTTTCTAACTCAGAAACGGGCCCTAATCAGTTTGCCTACTGATTTTAAGACATGTTAAGCATTAGGCAGTATGCATAAGGGACAGATTCCCACTTTTAACAATTTAACCACCTAAGGTTTGCCTAGGCGTGGGACAGTGTATACTAGTCATTAGAATGAAGAAAAACTGTTGTAAATTGAGTTACCTAAACATGTTGTTCTAGGTGTTGCAAATGAAACATAGGAGTATTGCTAGTTGTTTAGAAATAGAGTAAACTGTTTTATGCCTTTTCAGGCATCAGTATTTAAACTAGGTGTAATTGAGCGAGTATGAGATCCTAAGACATGATATCTAATATACACACATAGAGATGCAAAGCGATTTGTACGCCGAATTTCCTAGGCAGGATTTCTAAATGCATAATAGTTATAGCATTAGGCATGGTTTCAGAATATGCGAAGGTGACAGTTTGTTTTAGTGTTGTTTATCCCAGAACAAGATTTCTAAGTGCATAGCATGGTTATAGCATGATGAGACGTGATTGCGTGAATAATGACTCATATTAATATATTTATCATAACACAGGATTTCTAAGTGATATAACAGTAATATCAAAATGATATGCTGAAACAGTATTCCTAAGAAACATGTTATCTAATGCATGATTTGCACACATTAGTCCTAAACATGAGTTCCATTGCGCAAATAGGAAATGTAAACATAAGAACATGATTTCTACCCTTTGGCATGCATAGTTACCCTTCCCTTTTCACTATCCATCCCCAATAGTTGTTTACAAATAAATTATTACAGACCATTGCATGAATTACATAAATGAATAAGAAAATAAGAAGTTACACTATAGGGAGCCTACCAATAGGCCCAGATCTCCAGAATTCTCAGTGCCAACAATGTTTCACAGCCTTTCATATAATCCGGGTGTGTCAGAGTTCCATAAGGACCTCAAGGGATCCCGGGCAGTGCTCACACCCAGATTTTCATAACCATAATGAGAGTGCAGTATGGAAAGGCCAGCTCTAATGCATCAGAGTTCAGAGGGATCTCATAGGGATCCCAAAGCAGTCACACATTAGAGGGGCAGAACCTAGGTTTCTAAGAGTATAGTGAGAGTGCTTGACATAGTTTTGAAAAGATTGAGTTGGAAAACAGTTTCTGGAAATAGACTTGTTTGAGATAGGTTTTTCAGAACAATAGAAGAGTTTACTAGTGAAAACAGTTTGAAAAAAAGGGTAAGGTAATCAGAACAACAACATACCAACTTCAGAACATCACACATAAAACAAGGAACTTAAGACAAGTTCAGCATCCACAAACAAGGAGATGGGGGATTGGGGACAAATATAAAGCATATAGGGAAAGCACACATAGTTACACATAAGTTTAGAATCAAAGAAGTCCTAAGAGGTTTTCGGTACAACATGTATTTCATGACTACAAAGAAGCTAAGCAACACATAGTACAGATTATTGTATGCCAGGAATCAAAGAAAACAATATGCAAAGGGGTGACACTTAGTAAACATGTTGAGTCTAAGGGGGGGATACATTAAGAATCATGCTAGTAAAGTAGACATACTAATTGCAGGTTGAACAACAGAACCATAAGTAAAAGCAAATTGGAAACAGGATGAATTGAAGTGCTAAAAGAAACATATTGTTTTTTAAACTTAAACTAAAATTAGGATGTACCAATTAGGAGATAGTAAGCACAAAATGAATAGTAAGAGAGTATAACAATAAGCCTTGTCTTGCAGCCGGCTGATAATAACAAGTAACAAAAAGAGAACAGAAGAGAGAGTATTTGTATGTAAGAGAGTTTTTTGAACAGTGTGTGTTCGTTGTTTGTGCTAATGAGTGAGTAGAGTATATATAGTTTTGAAAATAGACAGCAAATAAGGTAACAAATAATAGTTCAGCAACATTATAGAAGTAAGCATCAATTAGAATCATATTAATGTTAAGACTCCCTTTAATTGAGGTATCATATACAAACGGTAATAGACAATGATTAAATAAGGAATGAAAATCGTGTAAGAGCTGATTTTAACATATAAGAAGCAGCATAAGTATAGAGCATATAATTGAGACCATGTTCAGAATACTCTGATTAAGGAAAGTATATGTGAATTAATTTGACAACAAATGATTCATAGAAATAAGGCAAGAAATAATTTAATTCTGGAAACCAGTAAGAGAACCCTCGAGTGAGGTTTGAATTACAGGAAATCATCATTAATCAGAAGAAAATATCACACATTTAAGGAAATATTCAGAATCAGTAGAGAACAAAATCAGTGAAATGTCGATCATAGAGATTCAAGGATTCACAAATAGAATAAAGCAATGATTTGGCCTAGCCTTATGAGAATAAATGTAATAAACATATAATAGACAAAAATCAGAACCCTAAGAAGACAAGTAGGGTAATATCATATACAGAGTTAGGGATTCGTATAGAACACAGTCTAAATCAACGGGCTAAACATGATGTAGGCAAGAATAAGAAGCATCAGAAACATTGATGGACGAAAAATAAGGTAAAATCACAGAATAAGCAGGAACAATTGCAGCCAGAAACCCTAACAAGCAAATTATGGAGTAAAAATCACAAAATCACGAAGTACTCACGAAAGCACAACAACCATAATAGAATAGGTAAACACATTATCGCAAACAAACTCAGAATCATAGATTGAAACCAAGAAATTTGGGGGTTTCTATCAAAGAAGACTCAAACAAAAGGGAAAAACTCAAATAATGTTTAAACACGATGAAAATCATAAAATAATGCAGGAGTCAGAAAGAGGACTGTTTTGAAAAAGGATTTAAAAACCCTAGTTTGAAAAATGAAGAATCGTTTAGGGAAAAGGAAAATCTTTAAGGGAAACATGAAAATAACTCATAACATGTATAGATCTGTTACAGATCTAGAAGAATCGAGAGTTTAGAAGTTAGGGTTTCAAAGAGAAAACCCAGAGAAAAGGAGAAACAACTCAAAATAACCGGTTTTAACCGGAAAGTGGTAAGATCTTACTTGGACGGCCATGGATGGCCGAAAAAATGGCATGAGATCATAGGAGGTGAGTGAATCTCCTCTGGTTCTCTTGAAGACCTCGGAGCAGTGATACACGCTTAAGGAGGGAGCCATGAGGCTAGGGGTGGTAAAACCACCATGGATTCTGGCAAAGGGACGGTCGGAGAAAGGGGAAAGATAGGTTTAGCAGAGGGAGCGTTTAGAGAGAGATGAGAGAGTTGAGACGGCATAAGGGTGAGGGGGAAATGAGAAGGGGGAAAGGGTAGTCATTAGGTTTATTTTAGGAAGGGGTTATCTGGACCGTTGATCAAATTTGATCAACGGTCGAGATTGAATCCGGATTGGGCCGGGTGGTTTAGGTTTGGGCTTGGGAATCTGTTGGGTTAGGAATTAGGCTAATTTTAGGCTAAAATCAAAATAAAGGGTGGCTAGTTGTTAAATACCTCATTAAACTAACTAAAATAATTTATAAAATAGCTGATAATTGCAAGAAATGAAATTCATGCTTAGAAAATAAAATTAAAATGATTACTTAGTATTAAAAAATACAAATGATTAATTTCTTGGTAAATATAGTATAAACTCACACGATTGGGCTATAATTGCAAAGTTACTGCAATTATAGCTAAAAGGTGCAAATTTGGCTAATTGTGAAATAATTTGGTCTTAGTAGGACCTTAAATAATAGAAAAATCAAGAAATGCTTTTGAAATCATTTGTAATGCAATTTTGCAATTAATTATTGGAAATAAAGATGATGGATAAATTAAAATAAATTAATAAAATATAAAAAATTATAGAAAAATATCAATTGCTATGAAAGCATGATTTTGAAGGTATATATGCAAATTAAAAATATTTTGAGAAAAAATTGGGTAGCAACAACTGCCCCTCTTTACCCGGTAAGGATGAAAGAGTTGTCGGGTAAAGATATGATGGCCAATTTTGACCGAGTGAAACGATTCGGGAGAGATTTAGGTCGCACCCTGGCTTCTGAGTTGCCTACATATCCCTGGTTTTACAGGAATCAGGTCGTATGTAGTTCTGGACCCGTCGGCGAAGTATACCGATGGAGTATCACGAGAACGGACGCAACATATAGGGCTGGATGAATGAATAGTTTACGAGAATGGTTAGGAGAACTGGAGTGGGACCGCTCCTGCTAAGATATTCGTCGCTTGTCGGTTTACCTGTAAATAAAACGATAAACGCATATTGTGCGTAAATTTAAACGTGATGCAAGTTCCCGTTGGACTATGAATGTTGTCTTTGGACGGTTGAGGATGACGTCCTCGGACCATGATGTCCTGGGCCACGAGTTGTTTGATGAAGGATTCGCAGGACATGAAATGATGTTCTCGGTCCATGAAGATGGTGCCTCCGTACGATGACGCCTTTGAATAATGATATGCAAAATTGAGAGAGATCCGCAGGCCATGACATGATGTTCTCGGGCCATGAAAATGGTGCCTCCGAACGATGACGCCTTTGAATAATGATATGCAAAATTGAGAGAGATCCGCAGGCCATGACATGATGTTCTCGGGCCATGAAAATGGTGCCTCCGAACGATGACGCCTTTGGACAGGTTGGCGATATTTCAGCCCATGAAATGCAGTAACATGATGCTGACAAGACAGATCTTAGTCTTGCGAGTAAGGGGGCAGAGCTTAGCCCCGAAAGAAAAGCGAAGTAAACAGTGCTTGAGAGACAGCGCTTAGTCTCGATGAAAAAGTGGATTGGAGGCAGAGCTTAGCCTCATGAAGGTGGGAAGGCAGAAAGTTAGCCTAATGTAAATGGAAGGCAGAAAGTTAGCCTAATGTAAATGGAAGACAGAAAGTTAGCCTTATGCAAATGGAGGTAGAGCTTAACCTTATGCAGATGGAGGTAGAGCTTAACCTCATGCAAAATGGAGACAAAGCTTAGTCTCATGCAAAGGGAAGGCAGAAAGGTAGCCTTATGAAGAGGAAGGCAGAAAGGTAGCCTTATGCAAGTGGAACACAGAAAGGTAGCCTTATGCAAAGGAAGACAGAAAGGTAGCCTTATGCAAGTGGAAGGCTGAAAGGTAGCCTTATATAGAGGAAGGCAGAAATTTAGCCTTATGCAGAGGAAGACAGAAAGGTAGCCTTATGCAGAGGAAGGCAGAAAGTTAGCCTTATGCAAAATTAAATGATAAATGATAGTAGAATTTCATAGCTGGTAGTAGATTGCGGTATTGTGATTGTTGTGAGCATTGTGACTACGGAGCATTATTTGTTTGTGATGATAGCAAATGTCGGCAAGTGCGACGTCTTTGAGAATCGTATTTTTGAACAATGTTCGTCCTTTGGGCGGACAGTAAATTTTGAGCTTTGCAATCTTTGTGCCTGCATCCAAAGAAAAAACGTGAGTTTTGTAAATGGGGAAGGTTGGTTCGTATCCCCGCTGGCTTTGCTGCTTGACTTGTGCACTTGGTCTGATGATCTTGTTCATCATCGGGGTAGCATTTGCTAAACAGAGCTGTTTTCAAGAATAAGTATGCATTATTCGTAAAGACATAGTACAAACATATATTTTAAAATAATTTAGATGAACCGACGACTGTGACACGGTTCAAGACATTGCAGCCTCATGCTACAGAATTTTGAGGGTCCTCCTCAAAATTCTGCCCCAGTTTGATGGGTTGACGCTTCTGATTGTTGCACGTGCAGCGATCGACTAAACTTGATTCGGAATTTTGAGGGTCATCCTCAAAATTCTGCCCCAGTTTGATGGGTTGACGCTTCTGATTGTTGCACGTGCAGCGATCGACTAAACTTGATTCGGAATTTTGAGGGTCATCCTCAAAATTCTGCCCCAGTTTCCAATTGTGGGGAAAATGAAATTTTATTGAATTGTGACCGAACCCATAGGGCTGCCTACGTATCCCCTCTTAAACGGGAATCAGGTCAGGCGTAGTTCAATTTACACCATTAATAGAAGCATAAAGTATTATACATAATGGCGCTTGACAGCATTTGAATTGATTGGCTTTGGCCAGACTTCTCCGTCCATTTCTGCAAGTATAAGAGCTCCTCGTGTCAATACTCGGTGAACCATATACGGACCTTGCCAGTTGGGAGAGAATTTCCCTTTGGCTTAATCTTGATGTGGAAATATCTTCTTTAACACCAGTTGCCCCGGTGCGAACTGTCTTAGCTTGACTCTTTTGTTGAAAGCTCTAGACATTCTATTCTGATAAAGTTGCCCGCGACATACTGCGTTCATCCTTTTTCCGTCTATGAGGGCTAATTGCTCATAACAACTTTTTACCCACTCTGCATCGCTAAGCTCATCTTCTTGTATGATTCTTAGGGAATGGATTTCTACTTCAGCGGGAATGACAACTTCCGTACCATAAACCAGCATATAAGGGGTTGCCCCAGTTGACGTGCGAACTGTGGTGCGGTATCCTAGTAAAGCAAATGATAACTTCTCATGCCACTGTTTGTGCTTTTCTATCATTTTCCTCAATATCTTCTTGATGTTCTTGTTGGTGGCTTCTACAACTCCATTCATCTGAGGTCTGTAGGCTGTGGAATTCGTGTGTCTGATCTTGAAAGTCTCGCACATAGCGTGCATCAGGTCACTGTTGATATTGGAACCATTGTCGGTGATGATTGACTTTGGAACTCCGAATCGATAAACAATACAGTTGCGGACAAAGTCTGCCACGACTTTATTAGTCATCGCTTTGTAGGATGCTGCTTCGACCCATTTAGTGAAGTAATCAATCGCTACCAAGATGAACCTGTGTCCGTTGGAGGCGGTAGGCTCGATTGGTCCAATGACGTCCATTCCCCAAGCGGCGAATGACCAAGGTGAGCTTGTTGTATTGAGCTCGTTTGGAGGTACCTTTATCATATCTGCGTGTACCTGACATCGATAGCATTTCCGGACATACTGGATGTAGTTTATTTCCATGGTCATCCAGAAATAACCGGCCATGGGTATCTTCTTGGCGAAGACAAAGCCATTCATATGTGGGCCACAGGTCCCAGCATGTATCTCTTCAAGTAATTTGGAGGCTTCCTTTGCATCAACACATCTCAATAATCCCAAATCATGAATTATCCGGTACATGATTCCTCCATTATGAAAGAAGTTGTTGGAAAAACTCTGAAGCGTGCATTTATGAATGTGATTTTCCAGCTCTAGGTATTCTCCCTTTGACAAATACTCCTTGATATCGTGGAACCATGGTTTTCCGTCTTCTTCTTCTTCAATATGGGCACAGTAGGCCGGGTGGCTATGGATCTTCACCAGAATAGGGTCAATGAAGTTCTTATCTGGATGTTGTATCATGGATGATAGAGTAGCCAATGCATCGACGAACTCGTTCTGAATTCTAGGGACGTTTCCGAAATTCAGTCTTTGTGAACCTCTTTCTCAATTCCTGCACGTGGTGCAGATACGGCAGTATCTTGGAATTTTTAGTAGCCCATTCTCCTTGTACTTGGTGTATTAGCAAATTTGAGTCACCAATTACTAGCAGCTCTTGAACATTCATGTCAATGGACATATTGAGCCCTAGGATGAAGGCTTCAAATTCCTCCATATTGTTGGTGCAGGGGAATCTGAGCTTAGCAGATATTGGATAATGTTGACCAATTTCTTATATCAGGACAGATCCAATGCCGACTCCTTTGAAATTCGCCGCTCCATCGAAGAACATTCTCCAACCGTCATAGGATCCTGCAATGTCTTCTCCTATGAATGATACCTCTTCATCGAGAAAATACGTTTTCAGGGGTTCGTATTCTCCGTCTACGGGATTCTCAGCGAGATGGTCTGCCAATTCTTGTCCCTTGACCGCTTTCTGAGTCACATAGACAATGTCGCATTCACTCAGCAGGATTTTCCACTTGGCCAGCTTACTAGTGGGCATGGGTTTATGAAAGATATATTTCAAGGGATCCATCCTTGATATGAGATACGTTGTGTAGGCACAAAAGTAGTGCCTCAACTTCTGGGCTACCCAGGTTAGAGCACAATAGGTACGTTCCAATAGAGAGTATCGTGCCTCGTACGGAGTGAACTTCTTGCTCAGATAATAAATGTCCTGCTCTTTTCTCCATGTTTCGTCGTGTTGCCCCATAACGGAGCCGAAAGCTCCATCTAATACTGCAAGGTAGAGTAGTAAAAATCTACCTAGCTCAGGTGGCACCAAGACTGGCGGTGTTGACAAGTAATCCTTAATTCTGTCGAAGGCCTTTTGACAATCCTTCGTCCTTTTAGTTGCATCATCCTTCTTCAGCATCTTGAAGATTGGTTCACATATAACCGTGGACTAGGCGATGAACCGGCTAATGTAGTTAAGGCGCCCTAGGAAACTCATCACACCTTTCTTGTTCCTTGGCGGTGGTAACTCTTGGATGACTTTGACCTTTGACGGATCAAATTCTATCCCTCGACGACTGATAATGAACCCGAGCAATTTCCCAGTAGGAACCCCGAATGCACACTTTGCGGGGTTTAGTTTTAGATTATTCTGCAACCTATTGAAAAACTTCCTCAGATCTGCTATGTGGTCGGTAGCTATTTTGGACTTGATAATGACATCACCCACATATACCTCGATCTCTTTATGTATCATATCGTGGAAGATAGTGGTCATAGCTCTCATATAGGTGGCCCCAACATTCTTTAGGCTGAATGGCATCATCTTGTAGCAGTAAACTCCCCGCGGCGTAATGAAAGCCGTTTCCTCAGCATCTTCCTCATCCATCCAAATCTGATGGTAAACAATGAAGCAATCCACGAACGACTGAAGTTCATGCTTGGCGCAATTGTCAATCAGGATGTGTATGTTTGGTAATGGTAAATCATCTTTCGGACTGGCCCGGTTGAGATCCCGGTAGTCGACACATACTCTAACCTTCCCGTCCTTCTTGGGTACCGGAACGATGTTGGCTAACCATGTCGGACACTCCACTACCCTGAGAACCTTGGCGTTGATTTGCTTGGTAAATTCTTCCTTGATTTTCAAACTCATATCAGGCTTGAACTTTCTGAGCTTCTGTTTTACCGGCGGGCACATTGGATTGGTTGGTAATTTGTGAGAAACAATGGATGTACTTAGACCAGTCATGTCATCGTACGACCATGCAAATATGTCCTCATACTCTTTCAAGAATTCTGTGTATTCCCTCTTCTCTAACGGCGACAAATGGATGCTGATACGAGTTTCCTTGACATTCTCAGAATCCCCCAGGTTGACAACCTCAGTCTCGTCCATGTTCTCAAAATCTTTGACTTCTTTGACAATTTCATCAGGTATATCATCTTCTTCTTCTGAATCAATGTCTGTTTGTTGCGTCATCTCGTTGCATATCACAGTCATCGGTTCATCAAGACAAGTAATAGTAATATTGTATAGATAAAGTAATGAGAGAAAAATGATAATAATAAATATTGATTTATAAAAACATAAAAGTGTTTTTGATAAATTGAACAAATGTTTTTAACATTGAAGATCTTATTGCAGGGATAGAAAATGCGAAAGAAGAAAATCATTTAGCAAGGAAAATAAACAATGCTTGTTCAAGCTTGCTACCCCGAGACTCGTCGGGCTCTGGTTGTTCTGATAGTCTAATTCTTAATAGATGCTCCTTTGCTCACGACCTGGATGAAAGGGCCTTCCTCCCCCTCCTCCTCGAAAATGACGCAACAGTATATGCCATCCTCTTCCAGGAATAGGTTCTTCAATGTTGCAAGTGTTTCTTCTTCCTCTGTCCTCCATATAACATCGCCCTGCTGAAAGGTCTTTGCCTTTACTTTTGCCTTTGGGAGGACTAGGAGGAGGAGAGGGTGGTGGGCCCCTGGATCTTGTGTAGTATGGTGATGATGCCAGAGTGTGCGAACCAATATTTGGGGAAAGGAATAATAAAAAGGAAAGAAAATAAAAACAAAAGTTAGCCAAGTCAGTGAGGATTATGAAAAAGTATTGCGATATTTAAACACATAGTGCGGGAACATAAAACGTGTCCTAATTTGGGGAACCTCGTTGTGCCCGAGGTAGGCCTAGCGACAAATTAATTTGGATAATTTAAATGCCAAAATGCCTCATTTCATTAATGTAAAAATAGACGAATCCAAAACGACACTAAAATAATAAGCAAGAAATTAAGTCATTAATGGCCATGGGCTATTACATCGATAAAGCGAAAAAGGAAATCCTATCCTACTTGGTCCCGGATGGACCTTCCCCAGATTCGACATCATTGATTCCATTGAACAGGTTCCCCAGCTCGCGAAATCCTAGTAGTAGGTATGCTCTGGACAGATGTCCACCTTCATTCCCCTCAGCCTTTTGACAGTCTTCAACTCTCTTGATGATCTTACCCTCTAGTTCGACTATCCCTCGCTCCAAGTATTCCAACTTCCTGTTGGAACAGACAGCCATGTCTTTCCATTCTTCAATCAATCTCTTGTTGGTTTCGTGTATCTCACGATGCTCGTTCTCGCATTCACGGATCCTCTTGCGCAGCTGATTATACTTCGCCTGAGCCTCGGCCCTCTCATCTATGATTTTGTGGCCTCGGCTGAACCCTTGCCTAATTAAACCATCCCAGTTGTCTTCTAGCCAACCTAAGTAGAAAGGTGCACAGCCTGCGTGATATATGTCTGGTTCGATCGTGTCCTTTTCCATTATGATCTTACAGTGCCACATGTGTTAGTCTTGGCACTTGTGAGGAATATCATCATCCTGAAAGTCGGCTTGACAATGGCTCATCTTGTCGACCCTTGGTATAATTTGCTTTCTGCCTGCTTGTCTCTTAACCCAAAGAGGAACGTAAGGATATATTCCTCTTAGCCCGATTAGCACCAAGTGCGGTGCATCCCTAGATCTGAAAATGAATTCACCTATTGGAAACCACTCGAACATCCACTGTACCTGCTCCTCAGTCAGATTATCAAAGAACTCTACCCATTCCTTGGCAGTTTCGGGTTGAGAAAACCGGTCGGGAATGTATGTCATTCGCTTTGGGTGATGGAAAGCGATGTGATCGTTCCATGCCCTTCGTGGAAATTCTTGTTGGTACTGACCCTTTTGGAGATGCTCTAAGATCTAGAGTTGTAGTAACAGATTACAGCCTTCGAAGTGCTTAGCTCCTCTTTGATGGTGTTCCAAGGCTCGATAAATGTCCGAGATGATCATAGGGATGATGCTGAAAGTCTGCCCGCCAATTCCCTCCATCAAAGACTTGGTTACCATAGCTAACCTAGTGTGGATCCTTTCTTTCTTTGTTGGAAACACGATCGATCCCAGGAAGCAAACAATGAAGACAAATACCTTACGGTGAATATGTCCCAAAGATGTTATGACGAATTCGTCATGGTAGGTACAGTATGACTTGTTGTGGCCATACCTTTCATACAAGTACTCAAAAGGGATGTACGACTTCCTCAAACACTCCAACTTTGCATTCTTCTTTAGACCCGTCATTTTCAGGAAACCTTTGCCTGTGCGGTTTTCAGGCACTAACAACCCAGGGGTTTCCCAGACTAACCCCGCCAGTCCTCCTATTTCGTCTAGCAACTGTGTCATCTCAATGTCCCCAAAACGAAAGACAACTCTTTCGCTATCCCAGAATAAGGTCGCAGCCTCGATCAACATGATGTTGGGTTGAATGTCTAGGAGAGATGGTAAAGTACCCTGGTATTTCTTGACAAGTTTCTTATCACTAGAGTGAAGGTCCTCCTACCAGTTCAAGAGCTTTGGGTGAATGTTGCTAACCATGCCGAATCTAGGGACTTCGTGCCTCATATTTCTGCAAGTTAAACATGATTAGGCCCTTACCCCCCACCAGACTCGACTGTTTAACATCTATGATTAGCATATAAGCATTTAGTTCTCCAAACGAGTGCACAGAACGTGATGATGTCCGTTGGGATTATGAAAACCCGGAGGACTTTGGACAAGGTTGTCTTAAAGGTTATTGTGTGGACAACACATTAACCTAGCTAGGTTTGACCATGATGCATGAAACAGTGTAACAGAGTAAGGTTTCTATGGGGTATTAGACTGGTACCCTTGAGCGGACAACTCAAGGGGGAAGGCACGGAACCGTCGACTGCACCGCTGATCGACTAGTTTTACCGCAAATAAGCCTTTTCGAATTTAGGGGTGATAAAAATAGGAAAGGCGCAACCAGTCATCAAGCATTGCTATAGGATTTGTTTTGGCACGAGTGGAGTATGATGTTGAGCGTGATTATGCAATAAATAAGCAGTAAAGGCATGTAGTCATGTATTTGCACCTTGTGAAAGCAGTAAATACAATAATTATAATTTAAAAAGCGATTACAAAAGGGAAACAAAGAAACATGTCAGTTTTGTCTTTGAGGAAAATTAAATGCTTGAAGGAAATAAACAGTTAAGTGCACATAAAGGGAGAGGGAAGAGGTATAAATTCACAAAGTGGTTTGAAATGGTAAAAGCCTAAAATCCCTAGCAGAGTCGTCATGCTGTCGCGCCCCCTTTTTCAACTCCTCCTTTCGGATTAGTCGGGGGTCTTGACATTATTGGGACAACTCGTTTCCTTTTGGGAAAGGGGTATGCAAGGATTCGAAGAGTCGTCACCTAACGAATTAAGGTGCGTTAGGGAACCTACTAAGGGTCATTTACAAACATTGATTAGGATAACCATAGACAGGGTAATGGCTTGAAATTACCCAAAGGGGAATGTGTTAGGCACCCCTTAGAGTCCACAAATGTGGTTCCCAGCCAAACAACTTTGTGAATTTTAAGCAAGTAGCAGATAGGCAATTAAAGCTTAAACAAGTAAAGAGTTTTGAAAGATTCACAGTCTAAGCACACACGTGTTACAAAAGTTTTGAAAAGATTTGATGTCTAAGTAAGGTTTTTGAAAGAGTTATAATCTAAACATGTATATAAAGGATATGGGAGGTCCTAGGTTATTTATCCTATAGGATCACATCAGTACAATACCCGATAATCACTCCTCAAAGAGGGGCTACATGTGGTATTAGCGTACCAGTCATCATATCTATATCTACCCTTCCCACCCCTTAGCGGTTATCAAAGTGAGTGTTGGTCAGCGATCTCTATTGCGTTCTGTTACCCGTCCCTTTCTAATGGCCCTGGGGGAGTTTAGGACCTCTACCTATAAGGCAGTTCTAGACAGACCCTCAGGTTTAAAGGAAAAATACTAAGGCCGAAAGTAAGAAACATATATGACTTCAGTAAATGAGGAACAAGAAAGGACAAATAAAGGCTCAGTTTTACCCCCACAAGTAATGCATGTAAACAGCACGACTCAAACACAAATAAGGGCAGTATTTTAAATAAGGTCCTAAGACATGGTGTCTAGGTGAGCATCAGAATATAGCATATATGCAGCTTTATTTTTATAACTCAGAAACGGGCCTTAATTAGTTTGCCTAATGATTTTAAGACATGTTAAGCATTAGGCAGTATGCATAAGGGACAGATTCCCAGTTTTAACAATTTAATCAACTAAGGCTTGCCTGGGCGTGGGATAGTGTATACTAGTCATTAGAATGAAGAAAAACTGTTGTAAATTGAGTTACCTAAACATGTTGTTCTAGGTGTTGCAAATGAAACACCGGATTATTGCCAGTTGTTTATAAATAGAGTAAAATGTTTTATTCATTTTCATGCATCAGTAGTTAAACTAGGTGTAATTGAGCGAGTATGAGATCCTAAGACATGATATCTAATATGCACACATAGATATGCAAAGCGATTTGTATGCCGAATTTCCTAGGCAGTATTTTTAAATGCATAATAGTTATAACATTAGGCATGGTTCCAGAATATGCGAAGGTGACAGTTTGTTTTTGTGTTGTTTATCCTAGAACAGGATTTCTAAGTGCATAACATGATGAGACATGATTGCGTGAAAAATGATTCATATTAATATATTTATCCTAACACATGATTTCTAAGTGATATAACATTAATAATTAAAATGATATGTTGAAACAATATTCCTAAGAAACATGTTATCTAATGTATGATTTGCACACATTGGTCCTAAATATGAGTTCTATTGCGCAAAGAGGAAATATAAACCTAAGAACATGATTCCTACCATTTGGCATGCATAGTTACCCTTCCCTTTTCACTATCCACCCCAATAGTTGTTTACAAATAAATTATTACAGACCATTTCATGAATTACATAAATGAATAAGAAAATAAGAAGTTACACTATAGGGAGCATACCAATAGGCCCACATCTCCAGAATTCTCAGTGCCAACAATGTTTCACAGCCTTTCATATAATCCGGGTGTGTCAAAGTTCCCTAAGGACCTCAAGGGATCCCGGGCAGTGCTCACACCCAGATTTTCATAACCATAATGAGTAAGTGCAGTGTGGAAAGGGCAGCTCTAATGCATCAGAGGTTAGAGGGATCTCATAGGGATCCCAAAGCAGTCACACATTAGAGGGGCAGAACCTAGGTTTCTAAGAGTATAATGAGAGTGCTTGACATAGTTTTGAAAAGATTGAGTTGGAAAACAGTTTCTGGAAATAGACTTGTTTGAGATAGGTTTTGCAGAACAATAGAAGAGTTTACTTGTGACAACAGTTTGAAAAAAAAAGGGTAAGGTAATCAGAACAACAACATACAAACTTCAGAGCAACACACTTAGAACAAGGAACTTAAGACAAGTTCAGCATCCACAAACAGGGAGATGGGGGATTGGGGACAAATATAAATCATATAGGGCAAGCACACAGAGTTACACATAAGTTTAGAATCAAAGAAGTCCTAAGGGGTTTTGAGTACAACATGTATTTCATGACTACAAAGAAGCTAAACAACACATAGTACAGATTATTGTATGCCAGGAATCAAAGCAAACAACATGCAAAAGGGTGACACTTAGCAAACATGTTGAGTCTAAGGGAGTGGATACATTAAGAATCATGTTAGTAAATTAGACATACTAATTACAGGTTGAACAACAGAACCATAAGTAAAAGCAAATTAGAAACATGATGAATTGAAGTGCTAAAAGAAACATATTGTTTTTGAAACTTAAACTGAAATTAGGACGTACCAATTAGGAGATAGTAAGCACAGAATGAAGAGTAAGAGAGTATAACAATCAGCCTTGGCTTGCAGCGTGCTGATATTAGCAAGTAACAGAAAGAGAACAGAAGAGAGAGTATTTGTGTGTAAGAGAGTTTTTTGAACAGTGTGTGTTCGTTGTTTGTGCTAATGAGAGAGTAGAGTATATATAGTTTTGAAAATAGACAGCAAATAAGGTAACAAATAATAGTTCAGCAACATTATAGAAGTAAGCATCAATTAGAATCAAATTAATGTTAAGACTCCCTTTAATTAATGGATCATATACAAACGGTAATAAACAGTGATTAAATAAGGAAAGAGAATCGTGTAAGAGCTGATTTTAACATATAAGAAGCAGCATAAGTATAGAGCATATAATTGAGACCAGGTTCAGAATACTCTGATTAAGGAAAGTATATGTGAATTAATTTGACAGCAAATGATTCGTAGAAATAAGGCAATAAATAATTTAATTCTGGAAACCAGTAAGAGAACCCTCGAGTGAGGTTTGAATTATAGGAAATCATCATTAATCATAAGGAAATATTCAAAATTAGTAGAGAACAAAATCAGTGAAATGTCTATCATAGAGATTCAGGGATTCACAAATAGAATATATCACTGATTTGGCCTAGCCTTATGAGAATAAATGTAATAAACATACAATAGACAAAAATCAGAACCCTAAGAAGACAAGTAGGGTAAAATCATATACAATGTTAGGGATTCGTATAGAACACAGTCTAAATTAACGGGCGAAACATGATGTAGGCAGAATAAGAAGCATCAGAAACATTGATGAACGAAAAATAAGGTAAAATCACAAAATAAGCATGAACAATTGCAGCCAGAAACCCTAACAAGCAAATCATGGAGTAAAAGTCACAAAATCACGAAGTACTCATAAAAGCACAACAATCATAATAGAATAGGTAAACACATTATCGCAAACAAACTCAGAATCATAGATTGAAACCAAGAAATTTGGGTTTCTATCAAAGATGACTCAAACAAAAGGGGAAAACTCAAATAATGTTTAAACACGATGAAAATCATAAAATAATGCTAAGAAATTACAAAGAGGACTATTTTGAAAAAGGATTTAAAAACCCTAGTTTGAAATATGAAGAATCGTTTAGGGAAAAGGAAAATCTTTAAGGGAAACATGAAAATAACTCATAACATGTATAGATGTGTTACAGATCTAGAAGAATCGAGAGTTTAAAAGTTAGGGTTTCAAAGAGAAAACCCAGAGAAAAGGAGAAGTAACTCAAAATCACTGATTTTAACCGGAAAGTGGTAAGATCTTACTCGAACGGCCATGGATGGCTGAAAAAATGGCATGAGATCATAGGAGGTGAGTGAACCGCCTCTGATTCTCTTGAAGACCTTGGAGCAGTGATACACACTTAAGGAGGGAGCCATGAGGCTAGGGGTGGTAAAACCACCATGGATTCCGGCAAGGCGACGACCGGAGAACGCGGAAAGATAGGTTTAGCAGAGGGAGAGTTTAGAGAGATATGAGAGAGTTGAGATGGCAGAAGGGTGAGGGTAAAATGAGAAGGGGGAAAGGGTAGTCATTAGGTTTATCTAGGAAGCGGTTATCTGGACCGTTGATGAAATTTGATCAACGGTCGAGATTGAATCCGGATTGGGACGGGTGGTTTAGGTTTGGGCTTGGGAGTCTGTTGGGTTATTTAATTGGGTTAGGAATTAGGCTAATTTTAGGCTAAATCGAAATAAAGGGTGGCTAGTTGTTAAATACCCCACTAAATTAACTAAAATAATTTATAAAATAGCTGGGAATTGCAAGAAATGAAATTCATGCTTAGAAAATAAAATTAAAATGATTACTTATTATTAAAAAATACAAATGATTAATTTCTAGGTAAAAATAGTATAAACTCACATGATTGGGCTATAATTGCAAAGTTACTGCCATTATAGCCAAAAGGTATAAATTTGGCTAATTGTGAAATAATTTGATCTTAGTAGGACCCTAAATAATAAATAAAATCAAGAAAATCTTTTGAAATTATTTGTAATGCAATTTTGCTATTAATTATTGAAAATAAAGATGATGGATAAATTAAAATAAATTAATAAAATATAAAAAATTATAGAAAAATACAAATTGCTGTGTAAGCATGATTTTGAAAGTATATATGCAAATTTAAAATATTTTGAGAAAAAATTGGTCAACATATGCCAAATCGAAATTTGATCTCAAATCTATCTCCTACATATTTCTTGGATATTCTCTCAACCAAAGTGCATATATTTGCTATGAATTAAATTCTAAAAATTTCTTATAGCTCGCCATGTCTTATTTATTGAAAATAGTTTTCCTTTTCAGTCTCAAACACCTCGAGTCTTTATCCTCTTCAACTTGGTTTGATATTCCTTCGACCAATTCACAACTTGTCATATTTCCTTTTAATTCACCTTCTGCCAAACAAACTTCAAATCTTAATCTACATTTTTCTGTTCCTAATGTATCTCCCTCAACATCTTCCCAAAATGAGTCAACTTCTCAAACTACAATTTCTCTTCACCCTCAGCCTTCAACATCACCTTCCTCAATTCAAAACCAACATCTCATGATTATCAGGTCCAATAATAATATATGCAAACCCAAAACTGTTTTCCAAGTCACCAAACATCTATTGCCTGAAGTACCAGAACTAACTAATGTTACTTAAGCTCTGTCTCATTCTTAATGGTGGTCTGCAATGTCAGAAGAGTTTAATGCTTTACTTAAGAATGGTACTCGGGTCCTTGTTCCTCATGAATCTCATCAAAATTTGGTTGGTTAAATGGATTCAGGATTAAAAGAACTACAAAAGGCTTTGTTCAGCAGTACAAGGCCCGTTTAGTTGCAAAAGGATTCAATTAGAGAACAGAGATTGAATTTAGTGGCACCTTCATCCATGTGGTAAAACTAGTTATAATTCAGGTAGTCCTCACATTAGTTGTTAATAATTCATGGCCCCTGCTTTAGCTAGGTGTTAACAATGTGTTCCTACATGGTCTATCACAGGAAGATGTCTATATGAAGCAGCCTCCGGGGTTTGTAGATCCTACCAAGCCTACTCATGTTTGCAAGTTAGTAAAGGCTATTTATGGCCTTAAACAGACACCTCGGGCCTCATACCAAGCATTAAGATCGTTCACTTTGAATCTCAGGGTGATCACGCTCTTTTTATTTTTTAGGCAAGGTTCCATATGTTGATATTTTCTAGCATATGTAGATAATTTAATTGTGACAACAAACAATTCAGATTTATTTCTCAGTTTGTCCAATCCCTTGGAGTTCAGTTTTCCTTAAAAGATCCAACCAAATTATCTTTTTTCTTTAGAATTGATGTCCAAAAGACAACTCAAGGAATTTCTCTCTCAACACTATTATGTTCGCAAGCTTCTTTAACTTGCTTACATGGACGATGCTAGGAAAGTAACCACGCCTATGGCAACGCTCTATCCTTTAATTAAGTCTTCTCTTAATGCAAAGGCCATTGATTTTACTATGTTTCTTAAGTTAATTGGCGGGTTACAATACCTAAGTCTAACTAGACATGATGTGGTCTTCTCTATCAATAAACTATCTCAGTTCATGCACTGTCCAAGTGACTCTCAGTGGCAAGTTCTCAAACGGTTATTGCAATACCTCAACTCCACAATCAATTTTGGTATTAATGTTACACCTCAGCCAAAGCTAGTTTTTTATGCTTATCTAATGCAGATTGGGTAGATGATCCATCTGATAGAACTTCCACTTCTGGGTATTTATTATATTTTGGAAAAATTCCAATCAATTGGAGCTATAGGAAGCAAAGAACAATGGCACGCTCAAGTACTGAAGCTGAATATCGAGCGGTTGCTTAAGCAACTGCCGAAGTTCAATGAGTTAAATTTCCTTGGTGAACTTGGGTATTCGGTTCTCATGTCAACAATCTAATGTGATAATATCCCCACCATGTAAATTTGTCAAAATCCAGTACTTCACTCCAAAATGAAGCATTTGGAAATTGATGTTCACTTTGTACGCGATTTAGTTCAATGTGTGAATCTTCGTGTGTCACATGTTTCGTCTAAAGACCAGGTTACTAATTTGCTTAGAAAGCCATAATCCAAGCAACTATTCACATTGAATCTGTCCAAGATTATCATCCAAGACGGATCCTCAATTTTGTGGAGGAGGGGGGTTAAGGCTATTGATACTCCAAGTCATCAAAGATAGTAATTCGATTAATATCTGATGTATTTTTTATCAGTAAATGTTTGAATTTGGTATTACCATATTTATAGAGTCTTGATAAGATTATGTAGCAGTTGTTAACTGCACCGGATAAGATTTGTAACTGATCTCATATTATGTATCTATTTATACCATGAATAAACAAATGAAAGGAACAAGTTTCTGTTCTCCTATTTCTTCTCTATAAAAAAAACTTTATATGTCTCACCCTCATCTTGAGTTCATGAGAAACCCAAATAAAAAATTCTCTTGACTGTCAAGAGTGAGAAAGAGAGTAAGAGCAATCCCTTCCAATACAACATGCCAAGGCAAAATGCTACATAATATTGTATTTAAAAAAATGTTTGTTGAGAAAAAAAATCTAGGTTTCACTTCAGCCTCCTATAGAATTGAAATTAAAATTAGAACAAGAATAGCTCTATTGATGCTCTACCAATCTTATTTGAAATTTTTTTAGACGTATGTTTTACACCTTTTCACCCAAAATCCACTTGGCAAAGTATGAGTGGAGTCTCATACAAGTTGTGCCGGCCATGTAATTGATGTGTATCATACAAAATAAAATTTCTCAAATCAATGAACTAATGTGAATCATACTCCGGATAATTGAAAAAGTAAGTCCATTATTCTCATCTGGAAGAAATTGTGGAGTAATTAGAACTTTTTTTTAAAAGTACATATAAAAAATTAAAAAGCAATATATATATAATCGATTTAGCTCATTCTTGTTCAACATTCTTTAGTTTCACTAATAAAATCAAATTTTATTGTACGTTTTTGCGAATTCACATCACCCATATCAAATCGAAATATACTTTTAAGTTTCCGGATAACTTAAGTTGATTTTTCACTTTAAAGATGTTTTAACCCAATTTTATTTTTTCTTCGATTCCTACACCAATTACACAAAAAACAAAGAACTCTAGAAATCACTACAAAATTTTAAAAAGGTCTTTCTATAATGAAAATGAATCGCGCTTGGGGACAAAAACCCTAACCATGATTGTTGTCTAGCTTTGACATGTGGAATACACACAACAATTTCATTAGCTTTAAATGTCACATTTAAAAGTTTAATCAGTTGAATAATGCTCACCTTTTGTAAAATTTAAAGGATCATACGCACTCAAGCCTCAATGCAGGGACTTCTCCATTAAATTAGATAGTAATTGGTATCCCAATTATGCATATAAGATAAAATTTAGGTGGTGTCAAGACTTAAACTAAAAATACTGATCTTAGAGAGATTTCAGAGATAATCAAGAAAAATGAATGTCGAAAAATCAATATATTGAGATAAAATGCCTACTTCAAACCTTGTTACATAACTCCGAAGCATCAAATAAGGATTAGCTTTGAGCCATGTAGCTTGTGAAAGAATTTGAGAAATTTATTAGTTTTTCCGTCTTTTTGATTATATATAAAAAGAAGGAAAAAAATCATTTTTAGCTCACGCGATTGAAACTATTTAAATTCGATAGTCACCAAAAATATAAGTTTGTATATTTTTTGTATATAATATATAAAAATTATATACAAAAATATTATTATTTTTTTACTATTATTTCGAGGGCGGCTTCAAAAAGGAAAAAAGGAAGCACTTGTCTTTTAACAACGAAAAAGGGTCTAAACTACCCTTACCGTTTGCTAACTGGTTTACAAATACCCTCGGTCCATCTATCCGTCCAAAAAAGTACACGAGGTTAATTCTATTATTAAAATTACCCTCACGTCTAACGAAAGAACTGGTGGGCCTCTAATTTCATGACGTGGCCGTTTTTACTGGTCCACGCGGCAATCTCCAGCTGAAATAAATAAGGGGTCTATTTCAGCCCACTTACCTAATCCGACTATAGGTTTGTTACATGTGGTCTCTGGTTACCAAATATGGAAGAAACCAAAGGTTTGTCCATCAATTTCAACTTCCTGCAACGGAACCACAACAATTTCGAAATCATAATCGCATCACTGTCAACATGCATATCTTTTGTACCTTCATCTTTTGGATTCAACATTTATAGCTCTGGAGCCATTCATCACCACAAGCTTAACCTCAAACACCTCATCGGCACAGGCGCGACTGCCTCAAACACTTCCTTTACTTCACTTTTGACTGAGTGAAACTCTGCCTGCATAATCGCTATCAAATCTGACTGTGGAGGTGTTCTAGCAGTAATCAGCGGTTGAAATTAATCGCTCGATGAGTTGGGCTCCTTGTGGTTCGAGGAACAAGAAGTGGCAACGATAACAATGATTATACTATTGATAAAAACAAAGTGATACAGAAGTTTAAGCCATGCGATGACACTCCAAATGGTTGGGAAATCGTTAAAAACTCGTGGAATTGACGCTTTTAATACCACTACTAAGGAAACTACCCCAATTGATATTAGCACAACCTTAAGCGATAGAATTAAATTATTCGTCGTTGGTGACATTTTAATTTCTCCGTATCGAAATTATTTATTTTTCCGGTTAGTGTTTTGAATTTTTCGATGAGTGATTTAATTTAGTTGTAAAATAGTTTAATAAAGGCACAATATTTAGACACAAAATCAAGCTTTAAAGGAAAAGGCCAATAATTAATTAATTGAAAAGGAGAAATTTTGGGGTAGAAGCTCATATGAGCTTTTCAGATGACCAAGATGCTGATTGGGGGAAGAAGACTGAAAATTGGTGGGGTTAGGCCTCATTTGTTTGCACTTAATGAGGGTCTGAATCTGAATGAACTAGATGTTAGCCCATTAAGTGCATTTGTTTTTTTGTTTTNGTGTAGTTTTATAACCCACGTAACAAATCTAAGGTCGTCAGTTAAGTGGGTCGAAATGGGTTATTTCAGCCCGAGAGTGTAAACTGACACGTCATGAAATCAAAGGCTGTCGTCTGCTTTTTATGACGGATAGATGGCCGAAGGGAATCTTTAAATCATTTAGTAAAAGATAGGGGTAATTTTAGTCCCCTTTCCGTTTAAACAAAAATGAAAAAAGGCCTATTTATGCGTCAAGCGTAAGGTTAACTATTAAAAATATATTTTTTCCTCTCTCCATCTTAAACCCTAAAAAACCCTCACTCTAAATTCTAGGGTTCAGCAACCGCTAAACCCAGAACTCACTTCCATCATCCTCATCTTCTAACAATCAATTTGCTTCGACTCCATTGCTGCACTATATCAATAGAAGATGAAGAATTTGAAGATATTGAAAGAGCAATTCTCGAAGCTTCAGTTAAATTCCGAGGATGAACTTATCAGCTTCGCAGCATTTGACGTGGAGCGCAATCGCCTCTTCTTAGCTTCATCCTCCAACTTCATATACAGTTTACTTCTGCCTTCTCCTCAGGTAAGTTTTTTCTTAATTGTTTTACTTTTTTTTATATAATAATTACTCATTTCATTTTATGTGAACCTGTATTTGATTGAGTACCAAGTTTAAGAAAGAAATATAGACTTTTGAAACTCGTAGTGCTTAAATATCATAATGCGACCCCTAAAATTTTAAACCCCAAAGTTGTGGGATAAAAAATTGTATTCCTATTTTTTTTATAACTTGTGTCGGCCAGCTTGCGCCTAGCTTGACTAAATCCACCATGTACTTGTTATCTCTAGGGGTGGGCGTTCGGTCGGTTCGGTTTGAAGAAATTCGGTTTTCGGTTTTGTAAAAGTAGTAACCGGAACCGAACTGAAATAAGTTCGGTTCTGTTCGGTTTTTCTAATTTCGGTTTGAACATTATCATATTGGGCTCCTTCTATGTAATAATAGGACCAATGAATTTGTTGTTTTTCCCAAAACTTTGAAATTGTTGGAAATATTGTGTTTATTATAAATAAATGGACTAAACTTTGCACACTATTATGGATCATAAAATTCAAACATAGTGTAAATTACAACTCTGTGTGAAATCCTCCCGGTATTTATCATATACACTATGGAAGTTTTAATAGAGTGAAAGTCTTTAAGATTGGGAAGTTGATGGACTTACTTAATTGGGTTGAGTCTTTGATAGATTGGACCAAATAGTATTAATTTATTATCTGTGGGCTTAGCATATATATAACTTAAAGAACCTATATATAAATAATTCGGTTTTTCGGTTAACCGAATTAAAAATCTTAAAAACTGAAAACCGAACCGAAAAACTGAAATTTTAAAATTTTAAACCGAAACCGACCGAATAAACCGAAAAACCGAAATAAAAAAAATTTCGATTTGGTCGGTTTTTTCGGTTCCAACCGAAATATGCCCACCCCTAGTTATCTCCCACCAACAATGGTATCGGTAACTCTGCCCGCCATGACCTGGTAAGATGGGATGAAATAACCTAGTGTTTTAGTGTTTTTTGCAAAAAAAGTTTATTTTCTTTAAACAATAGAACAAACAGAGTCTTAATAACTGATATTTTCTTTTTTTTTGCAAAAACATGATAAATAAAGAAAAAGAATTTAACTAATTTTCAACCAAACGCCTTATAAGAATTTTCAAACAAAGGTATCAGGAACTGCGCACCATGCCTTGGTAAGATGAGAAGAAATAACCTAGTGTTTTAGTGTTGTTTGCAGAAAAGTTTATTTTTTTAAACAACAAAACAAACAGAGTCTTAATAACTGATATTTTCTTTTTGCAAAAAAAAAAAAAAGAAGATAAATAATAAAAAGAATTCAACTAATTTTCAACCAAACGCCTTATAAGAATTTTCTAATTTCCTGAGAGTGTTTTCTAGTCATATTAAACACATATGAATTGACTTAGCAGCACCTTTTGTTACAATGTGGCAACAATAGAAACAGACGTGCCTAACTAAAGCAATCGTCTAATCTCTTGGGTATTACTATTTCTAGCACAGTGGATGATTATTTATTCTAATATTAAGAAATGCAAAAGGAAGAAGCAAGGATTGATTATGAAATTGAAATACATATAATTGCTGATTGGATAGTCAGGGTTGAGTTGGAGTTGTATCCAAGGAAACTTGCTCGTGACATCTTAGGATATGGTAAGTACACCGTCCGATTTTATGTGATACAATTACTATGTGGGCAGTGGAATATTTTCCCCTTTTTTGGATAAGAAAAATCTAAAAATAAATTAATTTCCCTTGGAGAAGACCATCAAAAGAAGTTAAGGTTTGATTAGTAGTGCTTTTCAGATCTTTCTTAGTTATAAAAATTGATCTGTAAAAGATAAAAAAAAATTGGCCTAATTCAGCTTGGATTAGGCATACTCCAAATTTTATCATTCGTTTGGAGTACAAGGAGTTCCGAATTTATACATAGACAATAGTGTGCTATGTTTCAGGTTGTGTTTGCTTGTATATGTCTAGCATGTTTATTTCAGGGAACAATACAAGGGTGATAGTGGGAAAATCGTCAACCCTGCAAAACTTTATTTGTAAAAATATAGAAGATCTGAAAGTTGATTTTCTCTTCTGTTAGAACATTTAAATGCGGTCAAGTAAATTTAGATGTGAAAGTGGCTTCTCCTAATAAAAATTGGAGAAAATGAAGATAACGTGCACATCAAGTTATGATGCCGGCTAAATGCTCATGATATTGCAGAAGCTCATTTAAAAGATTTAAAAGTTGCTTGCGAGGTGTGCCTAGAGGCGAAGAAAGGTTTATTGCCTTCCGTTCTTTTTCCTTCCCTTGTCTCATGTGGCTTAATGAAGGAGAAACTTCCAATAGTTCATAAGTTTCTGCATGGGGTCCATAGAGATCTTTATCATTCTATTCTATGGCCAGGGCTTATATGTCAATTTTCCTCTTCCTCACTGAAATCTTTCTCTGACTAGCTTGGTGCTGTAGCAGAATGCAGGAGCTTGGAATTCCATATCAGATAACCTTATTGACTTAGAGCCTGGGGATTTCATTACTTCCATGGATTATCTAATGGAAAAAGAAGCATTGATTATTGGGACTTCGTATGGTCTTCTATTGCTATATACTGCGGATGATAATACGACAGAAATTGTTGGCCGAGTGGAGGGTGGAGTAAAGTGTGTAGCACCTAGTCCAGATGGAGATCTTCTTGGTGTAATTACTGGTTTTGGACAAATTCTCATGATGACACCAGACTGGGATGTTTTATATGAGATGGCACTGGATGATCTGCCTGAAGATATTGACGTACGTAAGGACTTCTTTCCATATATGTGAACTAATAAATACTTTTTCTTCTTCAAATGAAGTTCTATCATCCTTAAAATGCTCTTTTGGTGATTATGTGTACATTTCTTGAATAGTTTTTGTAGATGAAATTCTTTGAAATCACAAGCATGTCATCATTTTTGCTTGCTAATACCCAAGAATGATGATGAACTAGCATATTTTCCTCTACTGAGATCATTTTACTATCGTCTTTTCCAGGTGCAAGGTATAATTTTTAGAGGATTGTATTTAACTGAATAAGCATTTTCTTATTTGACAGAAAGTTGAACTGCGGAAAATGCTAATTCTAGTTTGGTTTAGGTAGGTGTTCATAATTATTTCAAAGCCGAAACTTATGTGTACTTTCCAGACAGTGTAGGATTTTGTTTAATATAATAAACTTGTGCAGTAGTTGTAGTAACAAGAATGTCTGCTGGTTTGTGATAGGTAGTCTTGTCCTTCAATGTATAGGCTTGTTCTCTTTTTCTTAGATGAAGGTGTTTCATTAATAAAAGGCATCAAGAAGATGCACAGTCACAAAAGAACAAAAAGCACAAAAATACTAGTTTGTTAGCCCCTTTACATTGTGTCAGTCTAAACATCAGGGAACTAACAAAATCAAAAACTTTATCAAAGTTAATTGCAGGAGTTAAGTTAGTCCAGCAAAAAAGGTTAAGCAGACACAACTAGCTTTAGGAGAGAGAGTTAAAGTTGAGATCCCATCAAAACATCTATGATTCCTTTCATTCCACAAGCACCAAAAATTAACTGCAGGGATCATCACCCAGATCTTCTTGATGGTCTTGTCAACTCTCCATAGGCTCCAGCTTGCATATGCTTCACCAACGTGCCGTGGCATGACTCAGTGAATGGCAAAGATAGAATAGAACATATTCCATAGATCCTTAAGAGCAAGCTGAAGCAAATGACCTTAGTAGGCAGTTTGGGAGATTAGCTTCCAAGGACAGAAGTCAATTATCTGATTCTGAGAACTGAATAGCTGGTAGCGTTCCGTCACAATGAAAAGGCTGTTGTCTCCCCAAATCAGTCTGTCAGCTTTGGTTTCATCGATGGTCACCTCTCCACACTAGCTAGTAATTCCAACACGCTATCTATCTCCCCATCCTAAACGTATCTTCTGAATAATACATTCCAATTGTTCCCATATCTGTTTTGAGCAATAGAGGAATTCTTATCTTGGGCAATCTGGAATAAATTTGGGTGTACCTCCATGAGTGGAATATTGTATAACCATTTATCATTCCACAAACTAATGTTCAATCCATTCTCAGTTTTGAAAGATACTTGCTTAGAGAATTCATTTCCCAGCTTGCTGATGTGCTGCCAAGGACCAACCCCATGAGATGTCGTAGATGTTTTTGTTCTCCAGTTATCCCTTCTACCATGTTTAGCAACAATTACTTCTTTCCAAAGGCCGTCTCCATTTCATGAGCAGACTTTTGTTGTGTAAGGCCAAGTCTCTAATACCCCGTCCTCCATCAGTTTTTGATTGTGTGACATTATACCACTTGACGAGATGGTATTTGTGGGAGCTGCTGTTTCCTTCCCAATGAAAGTCCCTCCCGATCTTGTCTAGCTTCTTAAGTACCTTGTTAGGGATGGGAAATAATGACATGTAGTAATTGGGGATGCTATCAAGGACACTATTGATGAGAGTTAATCTCCCTCCCATGGAAAGATACGGCATCTGCCAAGCTGTTAGTCTCTTTCTAAACTTTCCAATGATCCCATTCCAGATTTCAGTATTCTTGTATTTGGCTCAGGGGGGGGGGGCTAGATAGGTGGTAGGGAGTGACCCAATTGTACAACCCATAATGGTAGATAGTTCCTCGAAATTAGGCACATCATTGACTGGGTACATGATACTTTTCATCATGTTGATATGTAAACCTGATAGTGCTTCAAAGAGGAGAAGTGTTAAATTCAAATACAACAATTGTTATGTTAGAGGCTTAGAGCCTCACAAAAGATGAGTGTATCATCAGCATATAGCAAGTTTGACTGAGTTCCCAGGATTAGTACCCACATTGAATCCCTGAATCTAATGCAACTGTTTGGCCTTATCCAACATATTGCTCAGACCTGCCGTTGCTATAATGAACAAAAGAGGGGAGAAGGGATCTCCTTGTCTGATCCCTTTTTGAGGAGAGAAGAAACCCACCGGACCCCTATTGACTATCACCGAGTATTTCACAGTTGAGATGCTGAATCTGATCTATCTTATTCATCTGTCTCCAAATCCCATTTTCCCTAGTATAGAGATGAGATAGGACCAATTGAGCTGGTCAAATGCCTTTTCTATGCCAAGCTTGCACATCACACCAGGTTCACGACTTTTAATCCTCCAGTCAAGAATTTCATTGGCAATCAATGATTTGCCTGTGGTGGTTTATGAAGGCATTTTGATGGGTTGAGACTAGCTTGCCAATAATCTTCTTTAGTCTCTCTGCTAGAAGCTTCGAGATAATTTTGTACATGCTTCTTATGGGACTAATTGGCCTATAGTCTCTTAACTCCATGGCTCCTTTCTTCTTTGGAATTAGTGCAATGAATGAAGCATTGCATGATTTAACCATATGACAGTGTTGGTGGAAGTGGTTGAGAGCCCCCATTACTTCTGGCTTGATAAAATCCCATGCTTTTTTCAAGAAAGCCATGGTAAACCCGTTTGGATCTGGAGCTTTATCTGGGGTATAAGACTGGATAACAGCATGGACTTCTTCTTCACTGAAAATGCTTCTAACATTTCTCTGTCAACTACTGAGATTCTGGCCACATCCTCAAAATTGGCTGTAGGTCTCCAAACTTCTTTTTCAGTGTATAAGTTCGGGTAGTAATTTAGAATTTCTTCCTTGATCAACTCCTTGTCATTAATTACTTCACTGCCCACCTTAAGCTTGTCTATAGTCTTCTATTTGAATTGGCCAATTTTTGGAAGTATTTAGTGTTCTTGCCCCGTAGCCACCGGCATCTAGACTTTTGTCTCCATGAGATCTCCTCAGCTTTGGCCAAGTTCTGTAGCTCCAATTTCAAACTCAGAATCCTTTCCTTTTCAAATTGTGTAGGGACTCTGTTTTCTATAACCTGCTCTAGGACAGAAAGTGTATCAAGTGTTTTGCCTCTTCTATCATCCACTCTATCATAAAACTCTCTGTTCCATTTGCTTATATCCTTTTTCAGGTTACTCAGTTTTTGAACTATGATAAAATCAGGCGAGCTACCAATCATGTAGTTCTGCCACAACTCCTTTAGCATATCAATGAACCCATCTTGGTGCAGCCACATGTTCTCAAACTTAAAGTAGGATGTTGTTGCTTCCCACTCACCATACTCCAGTAGTAATGGCTTGTGATCAGAGGCACTGTCTTCATTCATTGCTGCAGCCATATGTTGTTCTCGTATCAAAATGGCACTGGTCTTTGCATGTGAAAACCTCAATTCTTGTGGTATTAAAGCTTAGCATGTTGCTTCAACTCTACTGGAGCGTTGAAGCATGCCGAAGGTCATTATATTAACTCTTGATTTTCAGTTTGCAAGTATGTGAATAAGTCCTTCATTTGTATTGCCCTCTTGAGAAGGTAATATGCAACCTGTCTACATTGAGTATACAAAACAGTTATTGTTGTCTTTACTCTTACCTTTTCTCGGACTGTTGCAGAATATTTCTTCTTTCAAGAATTTAACTTCAATGTACGGTTGACATATTTGGCTGCACACATTTGGTTTTGAATTATGCTTCTGTTAAGAAAATGACTGAAAATAGTTGTGCTGTTGATTCAGATGAACATACTTACTCTTCCAATTATTCGTCGGAGAGCTCAGTTTCATGGCGAGGTGATGGCAAATACTTTGCAACGTTAAGCATGGTGAATAATTCTCATCTCTCCCATAAGAAGCTTAAAATCTGGGAACGGGACTCGGGGGCACTCCATTCTGTTTCAGAATCAAAGCCTTTCATGGGGTCAACCTTGGATTGGATGCCCAGTGGAGCCAAAATAGCTGCAGTTTATGACCAAAAGGAAGAAAGAAAATGCCCATCTATAGTTTTCTTTGAGAGGAATGGATTAGAAAGAAGCTCATTTTGCCTCAGTGTAGAAGTTGATGCTACTGTAGAATTTGTGAAGTGGAATTGTAACTCAGACCTTCTAGCTGCTGTGATCAGAGGTGAAAAGTACGACTCTCTGAGGATCTGGTTCTTAAGTAACAATCACTGGTACTTAAAGCAAGAAATCAGATACATGAAGGATGATAGAGTCAGATTCATGTGGGATCCGATAAAGCCTCAAGAGTTAATTTCTTGGACTGTTGGTGGGCATATCACAACCTACAACTTCGTCTGGATTACAGCTGTCATGAATAACTCAGTGGCACTTGTAATTGATGACTCCAAGATACTAATAACCCCTCTTTCTTTATCTCTCATCCCACCACCTATGTACCTCTTTTGTTTGAATTTTCCCTCTGCCATTCAGAGTATGGCATTTTGCTCTAAAAGTTCTATGAATCACCTGGCTGCATCCTTGTCAGATGGCAGATTATGTGTTGTAGAGCTTCCTGCTATTGATTGTTGGGAGGAGCTAGAAGGTAAAGAATTTGATGTTGAGGCTGCTTCTTTTGATTCAGGATATAAATCTTTCATTCACCTAGTATGGTTGGATTCACATAAGCTTCTTGGTGTTAGCCTTAGTCAAATTAGCAACTCAGCAATAAAAGAGTTCTCTAAGGATGAGCTTTCTTTACGTTGCCTCCATGAAATTGAGCTTGTATGTTCTGAAGATCGTATTTCTAGTTCAGTGACATGCTCTGGTTGGCATGCTAAAGTTTTGAATAGATTATCTCTTGAAGGTACAGTAATTGGTATAGTTCCTGACCAGGGAAATGGCTGCTCAGCATATGTTCAGTTTGACTGTGGGAAAGTGTTTGAGTATGCTTTGAAGGTGGCTGATGCTAGAGGGCTTCATCGGAAACGTGATGATATGAGTTTTTCTTCATCTTGCCCCTGGATGGATCTTGTGCAAATTGGAGGCTGTTTGCCGCAGAAACCTTTGCTTTTTGGTCTCGATGACAGTGGTAGATTGCTCGTTGGTGAAAGGACATTGTGCAACAATTGCAGCAGTTTTTCTTTCTACTCGAATTCTGCTGACCACACTGTCACCCATTTGATTCTTGCAACTAAGCAGGATTTACTGTTTATTATTGATATTAGTGATATCCTGAAAGGAGAACTGGAGGTTAAGTATGGGAACTTCCTGGCAGTTTTCAAGCACAAAAAAGGAGAAGATGAAAGAAACTATATTCAAATATGGGAAAGAGGTGCCAAAATTGTAGGTGTTCTTCATGGGGACGAATCTGCTATCATACTTCAAACAGTTCGAGGGAATCTTGAGTGCATCTACCCCAGAAAATTGGTCCTCACTTCAATAATTAATGCTTTGATCCAGGGGCGTTACAAAGATGCATTGCTCATGGTAAGAAGGCACAGAATTGATTTCAATGTTATAGTTGACCACTGTGGTTGGCAAAACTTTGTTCAGTCAGCTGATGAGTTTGTCAAGCAGGTGAATAATCTAAGTTATATAACTGAATTTGTCTGTTCAATAAAGAATGAAAATATTATGGAGACTCTGTACAAAAATTATAGATCCCTACCTCATGACAATGAAGCTAAAGCTGTAGAACATGGTGACCTCGAGAGTTCTCATGGTAATAGCAAGATCCATTCTGTCCTACTGGCCATAAGGAAGGCTCTGGAGGAGCATGTAGGGGAAAGTCCTGCTAGAGAACTCTGCATTCTGACCACTTTAGCTCGAAGTGACCCTCCAGCTCTTGAAAAAGCTTTAGAGAGAATAAAAATTATCCGAGAAAAGGAATTATCAGGTTCAGATGACTTGAGAAGGGAACTCTACCCTTCTGCTGAGGAAGCTTTAAAACATCTTTTATGGTTGTCCGACTCAGAGGCAGTTTTTGAAGCTGCGTTAGGACTTTATGATTTGAACCTTGCAGCTATCGTTGCCTTGAATTCGCAGAAGGATCCTAAAGAATTTCTTCCTTATCTACAAGAACTAGAAAACATGCCAACAGTGTTGATGCAATACAATATAGACCTTAGATTGCAGAGGTTCGAGACTGCACTTCAACACATTGTTTCTGCAGGAGATGCTTATTTTGAGGATTGTATGATCCTCATGAAGAAAAATCCCCATCTTTTCCCCTTGGGACTCCAATTAGTTACCGACTCTGTCAAGAAAAACCAAGTACTTGAAGCCTGGGGAGATCATCTTAGTTCCAGAAAATGCTTTGAGGATGCTGCTACTACTTATTTGTGTTGTTCTTCTTTGGATAAAGCTTTGAAGGCTTATCGTGAGTGTGGTAATTGGGGTGGAGTTCTGACGGTAGCTGGTCTCGTTAAACTTGGGAAGGAGGAAGTGTTGCAACTAGCACATGAGCTTTGTGAGGAACTCCAAGCACTAGGTAAGCCAGGGGATGCTGCAAAAATAGCTTTGGATTATTGCGCAGATGTTAATGCTGGTACTAGTTTCTTGGTAAGTGCAAGGGAATGGGAAGAAGCTCTGAGGACTGCATTTCTTCACAGGAGAGATGACTTGGTCCAGGAAGTAAGGACTGCATCACTTGAGTGTGCCAGCTCATTGGTTGGTGAATATGAGGAAGGGTTGGAGAAAGTGGGGAAGTACTTGACTCGCTATTTGGCGGTTCGACAACGGAGATTATTACTTGCTGCCAAGCTACAGTCAGATGAGCGATCAATAAATGAACTTGATGATGATACTGCTTCTGAAACTAGTAGCAATTTCAGTGGAATGAGTGCATACACCTTGGGGTATGTGATTTTATAATAAGCAATCTTGGTTCAATCTTGGTTTGTCTTATTGTTTCTTCTAAATAATTGATTCTTGTCACATCATACATCATGCTGTTACCTTTTCCAAATATTTGCTTCTCTCATTTTCATCCTTTTGTGGATGTATACTCTCATATATGCACTGATAACCCTCTGACATGTTCCTTGCAGCTTCCTGTTGTCCACTGTGTAGGAGCTAATTTATTCCATTTCAATGAAAGTATGTTTTTAAAGTCCAGCTTCCTAACTACCCTCTTTCATAAGCAGGACAAGAAAGGGATCAGCTGCATCTATCAAATCCAGTGCTAGTACAAAAGCAAGAGACATGAGACGTCAACGGAATAGAGGGAAAATACGTGCTGGCAGGTATGTTGTTATGCAAATCTCATATTTCTTTTTGATGCTCATATTATTTTAGTTCCTGATGCTTGTCTTCACGGTACATTGCAACTCAGTCCTGGTGAGGAGATTGCTTTGGTAGAGCATTTAAAGGGGATGTCTCTGACTACTGGAGCTAAGCGCGAGCTTAAGTCTCTCTTGATATGCCTTGTGATGCTAGGAAAGGAAGATATTGCTAGGAAGTTGCAACATGTTGCTACAAATTTTCAACTGTCCCAAATGGCAGCTGTAAAATTAGCTGACGAGGCCATGTCAAATGATAGAATCTGTGAGCATTTCTATGTTCTGGAGAATTACATTCCCAAAATAAAGGAAGAAATGCAGCATTCAGAGCTTTTCTCCTGGCAGTCAAAAGTATTGATTTGAAATACAATGGTATGCCATTTGGTTCCATCTCATTTGTGTTACTCTTACTCTTTGCTCTTCTCCGATAATGTGGTTGAGAGAGGTTCTGGTTTGAGCTCAGCGTTAGCCTGTAGTTTATAATGGCGGTGGTACATTTTAGTGACCAAACTTTACTGTTTCAGCAACTAGTAATGCTAAGAAAGATGTTAATGAGCTATTCAGCAAATGTTGAAATCCTGTACAATTGTTAACGCCTTGATAATTAAAGAAATAGGGAATATCAATCCACAAATCTGCCCAACTGTGCTTACATAGAGATGCCTGAATAATATGCATATCAGATGCAATATGCTCTTACATAGAGATACCTGAATAATAGCGTACTTTAGAAAAAAAAAGAAGGAATGGGCATCATCGTGTTGCATTTTAGCTGTGCTTGGAAGAGTTCACTTACTAGATGGATTGATCACCTGAAAATTCTATGGTCAATTTCTTTTGTTAATTTCACAGCCCTGATGGCTGTTTTTGTCTCATATTTAAGGTGTTGAGTAGCATAGATGGGTTTTTACTGCTTGATGTGTAGAGCTTGTAGTAGAAGTCTTCCACTCTTAATAAATCACTAAATGAATCTTCTATTTGTTGGCTTAAATTTTGCTCAGATAGCATTTGTTGTATGATTCATCATGCCTTTGCTGTTAAGGTAAGTTGCTATATCGTCTTCTCTATTTAGCAGGCATGCTGTGTATTAATCTGAAATGTCATCCTGTGGCTGTTGTGGTCGGGAGCACTACTGAACATGGGAGATGGCAGAAAGTGAGAATTTCTTCTAGTTCTCATTAATCACCTGAGGAGTTCCAAATTCTGGTCTTTGTCCCCCAATGAAATTACTTTCTTATTGACAACTGTAGGTTTATGCTTTTTTAGTTATGTGTCTTGTGTACTTGCATTTTTCAGAGTGATGGCTCTTTTAACATAGTTAAATGTTCATCGGTTTTCAACATGAATTTGTTGTCTGTTCTGAGAATATGGCCAACTATTTTTGTGAAGAACATAAACCATTTTAATGTAAAGGATTCGTCGTATGCAGCATCACCGGAAAGATTTTCCTTGTATTTTCCTGAATGCTTGCGAGAATTGAGTTCATTGTTTTTAAAATTTTCCTACTAAATTAAGAAGTCCTAATGCCCTAGAATGACTTTATCCCCCAACCCCCCAAATGCAGAAAAAAGGGAGAAAATGGTAAAAATGTTATTAGTAGTTGACATATAATGTGAAGTAAAATGTTGCTACAATATTATTAGGGGTCGTTTGGTATGAGGTATAAGAAGGTATAATGATTTAATACCGCCTTAATACTTTGTTTGGTTAGCAAACTTGGGATAAGTTTCTCGGGATTAAAATTAGTGCCGGGATAACTTATACCTTGTAAAAGGTGGGGTAATTAGTACAGGGGTGGCTTATACCTTTTTAGAAATTATGCAATTGTCACTTTTAATACAATATACAAAATAGTGGATAAAAAATAATAATAGGATTAGAACTTATATTCAAACTAATCGTTACAGTCCAATCCGTGTTGGTGATCTTGCTTGCAGGTATAGAGGAACGTCTTTTTCTAGACTGCAAAGCAGATCCTTATTGGTTAATAAAAAAATGCTATTGAATTACTCTGTGTGTGTGTTAATCAAACTTGCAGATAAAATTTCATCTTGAAACTAATCAAAGTAATAAAAAATTGCTTCGTTCATGCACGCATTTCAAAGTCCTACGTGAATCCACATTCAAAGGACATTATACCAAAGTCCTATAGCTAGAATCTCGAACGATGATTTGCCGTCTTCTATTTCCATACGAATGTAAAGATCAGTTGAAAAGTAAAAGTCGGTTCAACCTGTATACCTAGTCGTTTTTCGTGATCCAAATTCAAATAATTGAGCGATGGTTCTTGGCAGTTGGCAGAATGGGCTCTATTTCTTACAACAAGCCCATCCAAACGGGCTCTATTTCTTTTAATGAATTCTTATAATATTTGTTTAACAATAAATATGTTAATTAACTAAAATATTTCAACAAAGGGTCCATAGCTCAGTGGTAGAGCATTTGACTGCAGATCAAGAGGTCACCGGTTCGAACCCGGTTGGGCCCTTTTTCATTCTGTTTACTTTTGCTTTTCCCTCCGTTAAATTTATTTACGAAGCTTCTTCTTTTTATGTTTTTTATTTTGAATATTTTTCTACTTGCCACAACATGATAGAGAGTACTTAATATCTGAGCATGGATTTGAGATTATTACTTATAGTTTTTTTTCCCCTTCTATTTTCGGCCGGATTGATGATGAACATTAGAAGAATTTGAAAAAATAATATCGGAACTCTTAATGTAATTTTCCTTCCAACCCACCTTTATACAAAAATACAGTCCACCCACATACATTGCAGTAGAATAACGTATTTGCAACTTTGCAAATCTGTAGCCCATTAACAATAGGCCAAAGTTCAAAAAATGAGCATTTTTCTTATTATTTTTTTATTCAACAGATCTTCAAACACGAAAATTGGGTGATTTTATATTCTTCTTCCCCAAGTTTGTATATATTCCTATTCCGTCTACAAAAAAAAAAAATTAATACATGCAACTCGAGAACATTAAGTTTTCTTCTTTTCCAAGTTCCAAATAGCATAATAAAAACAAAAAATTGGAAAAATAGTTGCACATGATTTGGGACATAAATCAACAAGGAAAGTCAATTTATACGTAGATTGTTCGAGACAAAATAAAATTGAATATGAAAATTTCAGTTTTAGATTTAATTGCACAAGTGCATTACATGTATAACTATGTATAATTTTGTATAAACTTGTATATACAATCTCTAATAATGTATACCAGAAAAATAAGATGCAGAAGAAAAAGAGAATAAAGTGTCAAACTTCAATCTTATTATACACGTAAAATGTATATACACTCTTATACATTAAAAACATAGATAATATGTATAACATTGTATGTAGATATACACACTTGTACATCTTTATACAATATTGTATAAATGTGTATAAACATTACTCATACAACATTTAAACTAGAAAACAACCTCTGACCTTCACTGCATTGTAATTTTGGGTGGTTGTTGGTTTTGAATGTTTTGGGCGAGGTTTTGGCATTCATATATGGGCTTCACCAGTAGCAAAGGATGATACAAAATTTGAGAAAGATAAGAAAATACGAGACGAGGCCGACGGAGATGCTCTTTTAGGCAAGATCTAATAGCTTTATGCAGATCTAATAGTTTTTGGACTGATAGGCCAAATTTTGTCACGGCCCAAATTCCCAACCTTAGGGATCGTGATGACGCCTAACACCACACTTGCTAGGCAAGCCAATGTTAGAATTCGATTAGCTATTTTTCTTTTATTATTTACTTGGACGCAACAATACAATTTAAAATAAACTAAGTCTAATAAATTCCAACGAATAACCTCATGAATAAAATAATAAACCAATAAATAACCGAGCCACGAACTAAATATATATAACTCTAAGACTACCCCAGGGTCTGGTGTCACAATTCACGAACTTCTAAGAATACTACAAATAATGAGATGAAAGAAATAATATATTTGTTTTGAGTAAAATAAAACAGTCTTTATAAAACTAGGAGAAGACTCCAGGAATCTGCGGACGCCGGCAGATATTCCTCGTGTCTTCAAATGATGGATGACCGCTACTAAAATCTCTTACGCTGGCCGGTGCCTAGATCTGTACAAAATAATGCAGGGTGTAGTATCAGTACAATCGACCCCATGTACTGAGTAAGTGTCGAGCCTAACCTCAGCGGGATCAGAAAAGGTTGTATTAAAGTTTCGATCAGTTAATAACATGGTAGGGGCATTAACAATATAACCTGTGAACAATATAAAATAAAGCAAGAAGGAAATTCTAAAATAAACAAACAATAACTGTAGCAACAATTTGAAATAACTCAGCCACCTTTTTCATGTCTCAGCTATAACCATTTCTCACGTAAATTTCCAATTTTTCCAAACTTGGACTTTAAAATAAAAGTAGTGCATAATATGAAAAATAGTAAAGTAAAACCAGGAAGTTCTCAAATCTTTATTTTTGAAAATTAGTAAAATATAAGTGTCATCCCTTATTGCTCCTTGTTGCGACGTGCAACCCGCTCCCACTTTTCCACCGTTATTGATCCTCCCTATATATATATATATATATATATATATATATATATATATATATATATATATATATATATATATATATATATATCACCCTTATTACTCATGTTGCGGTGTGCAACCCGATTCCACATGTCCACGCTTATCACTCCTTGTTGCGGTGTGTAACCCGCTCCCACCAAACATATCATATCAGTTTATTTATAAAAAATCTCACAATTCAGGCCAAGCCTTTCACAATATTTTTGTCTCAACAAATATAAACAAGAAATTGTATCTTCTCATAAACTTCATCAATATCATTTCAAAATGAAACCAACAGGAATCTATGTATCCCGTAAAATAATGTCAACCTGCTCAACATTTATATACCACAATTAAACCAAGGAAACAACCAACACTTTCCAAAATATTGAAACAAGAGTTAACAACAAGTTAACAAAGCTAAGTAGTCATATAAACATCATTGAGCATCCAACAATTAAGCCATGAATCAAATAAATTGAAAACGGGGAGGGGATCATGTTTAACAGACCATTTGGTGGTGCATAGATATTCGTCACCTCACCTATACACCACATGCATGCTAATTCACATAGCAATTAAGTTGGGGATTCCTATTCCCTCAAGTCAAGGTTAAACCAAGCACTTACCTCAAATTCGCAGGCCACTCACTGCTCAATTACAACTTTTCCTTTAGAATCTTGCTCTAACCCGCTCGAATCTAATCATAATTAGCTTAATATCATTAATTAATACTAAAGGAACTAACTTTATTGAAAATTATAATTTTTCCTAAGTTTTCTCAAAAAAAGTTAAAACCCGACTCGGGCCCGCTTGGTCCAAACTCGGGGTTCAGATCAAATTACGTTTACCCATTCACCCCCGAGCCCGAATATGTAATTAGTTTCGAAATTCGACCTCAATTCGAGGTAAAGATTCGATTTTTATAAAATTCCCTAATTCTACCCAAGCCCTCAATTTTTACCATGAAAACTATTGATTTTTTATTTAAAAGTGATGAAAAACATTGGGTAATCGAAAGAGTAGAGTTTAGAACTGATTACCTACACTTTGGGGATGAGCTTTGGTGAAGAAAATCGTTTCTAGGGCTTGGTAGTTCGAAAAGTGGTGAAAGAAGAGGTTTTGTCCGTATTTAAAACAGGTTTTATATCGTTGGGCAGGTCCTCATCGCGTTCGCGTGAGCCTGCCCGCGTTTGCGATGGGTCAGGCCCAAGTGGCCTTCGCGTTCGCACAAGGATGGACACGTCTTACCAACTAGGCCTTCGCATTCGCGGCCCACCGGACGCGTTCGCCTAGAAGAAGCGTAAGCCCCCTCCCCCGGGCCCAATACCCTCCGCGTTCGTGATGGCTTGGCCGCGTTCGCGAAGGGTAATCCTCCCAGTGCTTCGCGTTGGCGGCCCAGGTCATGCGTTTGCATAGCACAAAAAGCCTATCTCAATTTTACTCTACACGTTCACGGCTGAAGCCACGCGAACGCGAAGAAGAAAAAGACTGGGCACCAGAAACAACAAAAACCAACAAATTTTATAAGTGTAAAACACCCAGTGGCCTGTCCGAAACTCAACCGAGCCCTCGGGGCTCTACACCAATCATGCACTCGAGTCTAGAAATATCATACGGACTTATTCGTGCGATCAAATCATGAAAATACATGTAAAACTATGAATTAAACCTCAAAACTCATCATTTTTCTCAAGAACACTCAAAGTTCACTATTTCTCAACCGGACGTCCGAATCACGTCAAATAAACTCCGCCTCTCACCAAATTTCACAGATAGTATTCAAATACTATAACAAATCTGTACCGGGCTCTGGAACCAAAATACGGTCCCGATACCAATGGTTTCAAACGTTAATTCTTTTCTTTATTTCATTAATAATTCAACAAAATAATTTCTTTCAAAATTTTATTTTTAAGGCTTGGGACCTCGGAATCAAATTTCGGGCATATGCCCAAGTCTCATATTATACTGCGGACCTCCCGAGATAGTCGGAACACAGATCCGAGTCCGTTTACTCAAAATGTTGACCAAAGTTAACTATAATCAAATATTAGCTCTAAAAATTATTATTTCTCATATTTTCACATAAAAGCTTACCGGTTTCATGCCCGGACTGCGCACGAAAATTGAGGTATTTAAAATTATTATTTTTATGGCTAATAAGCCTAGAACGGAGTCTTAATTCATAAAATGACCCCTTTGGTCATCACAAATTTAATGTGGTTCCTTAACCTCTTTCGTCTATTAACTCAAAATTTGAAACCTACTTGACACATAATGTGAGAATTAAAGAGCCCTAATTTTTAGAGAGAAAGAAGAGAAAGGTGAGTGGAGAGAGATTGAGTATTCTACGAAAGAAGAAAAAAAAATCATAGAAGTGTGTCTTTAATAATGGGCTAAAGGCTGAAAAATTCATTCAAATTTTATACAACCAGCCAGACCGGGTAAGGACTTCAAACCTAGGTCATTTTAGGTTGCGTTTTTGGGCCAAGTGACAAGAGTTGTAATTCTTCATTAACAATAGGCCAAAGTTCGAAAAATGAGCATTTTTCTTATTTATTTTATTCTGCAGATCTTCAAGCACGAAAATTGGGTGATTTTTATTGTTCTTTCCCAAGTTTGTATATATTACTATTCCACTTACAAAAAAATATATATTTATACCTAATGCAAGTCAAGAATTGTAACGACCCGGTCCGTCGTTACGTAAAACCTTCATCATAATTGTTGCTATTGACTTACTATAGATTGGTTATTCTGTTATTAATGTGTTAGAGTTGATACGCTTGGAATCAGAATAGTTAAATGAGAATTCAGACACTTAGTCTTTAAAAATAGCCTTAAAATGGAGAAAGTCAACTAAGAGTTGACTTATTGGTAAACGACCTCGAAATGCAGATTTTATGGCTCGGATAGCTTCGTTAGGTGATTTGGGACTTAGGATTGTGTTCAGAATAATTTTGCGATGTCTGGTGTAGAATTAGGCTTGAATTGGTGAAAGTTAGTTTTTGGCGATTCCGGACGGCAGTGGAAAATAGGCTATCGGGGTCGGAATGGAATTCCGACAGTTGGAACAAGTTCGTAATGTCATTTTGGACTTGTCTGCAAAATTTCAGGTCAATCGGAGTTGATTTGGATAGTTTCGGCATCATTGGTGAATTTTAGAAATATCAAAGTTCTTAGGCTTGAATCCGATGCAAATTTGGAGTTTTGATGTTAGTTTTGGTGTTTTGAGAGTGCAACTAAGTTTGAATGATGTTATGGGATATGTTGGTAAGTTTGGTTGGGGTCCCGAGGGGCTCGGGATTGATTTCAGGTGGTTAACGGGCATTTTTGGACTTAAAAACACTGTTGTTTCTGGTGTTTTCACAGCTGAAGGTTATTCACTGTGATCGCGTGGCTTATGCTGCGATCGCGTAGGGTTAAAACGGACCAGGGTGAATTTGTTCAGTGCGATCGCGGAATAAGGGTCGCGATTGCGTAGCTTTGGAGGTTAGTTCAGTGTGATCGCATGGGGCTCATCGCGATCGTGTAGAGTTAGCCAGGCGCGTGGGGAGCGGAGTTAGTTGTTCTTCGCGATCGCGTGAGAATGGT
>ML291934.1:0-12284 GCA_005239495.1 Nicotiana undulata
CGCAGGTGCGGTCACACCAGTAAATTCCCACCAGCAGTTCATTTGCTGGTTTTTGACCCCGGTAGGGGTCCGGGAGACTCCTGGGCCCACCCGAGCCTTCGACAAATTATACCAACAAGTCCCAAATCACGTGACGGACTTGCTCGAGCTCTCAGAACACTAGAAACATCATTCAAACCAAGAATCACTCTCCAAAACCCCTTAGATCAANACACTGCTCGGAATGACCCCAAATTTTGCGGACAAGTCATAAATGACTGTACGGAACTATTGCCAGTTCCGGAATTCCATTCGGACCATGCTATCACGAGGTCCAATTCCAGGCTGAATTCCAAATCACATAAAATCCTGAATTTCAATTCAGGTGCCGAAATACTCCCGGGTCATCAGAAATCCGAGGCGAACACACTCCCAAGTCCGAAATCATCATCCGGAGCTGCTGGAGCTGTCAGCACTCGATTCCGAGGTCTTTTTCTCAAAATGCTGCTCGGAACCAAAATCAGCCAAATAGGCTAGCCTTCAGGAACCAAGTGTTCCTGAACTGACCAAAACACTTTCGAATCTCGAACTACCGGCCCACACAAGTCATAAGGCACGAGTAGTCGCTATGGAAAGAGTCATTCACGGGAACGGAGTCCCAACACACGAAACGACCGGCTGGGTCGTTACAGGATTACAGGGAGATAAAATAGTTGATAATATGCCCATTACCCGTGTGGGAGAAGATCACTCAAAAGCAGAATCTGGGCAGCAACATCAATTAAAACAACTTACTCCAGGGAGAATTGACGAAGATTGGGGAGTCGAAGATGCTACTCCTATCTCTGTTCAGCACCACAACACGTTCCCAGAAAAAGAGATGAATGCAACGCTATGGGTACATCAGAATTTAATCAGATTGAGTAAGATGTTTGGGGTGGATTTTCAGGAGTATGAAGAAGAAGCTTTGGAGCTGCTACTGTAAATCGACAGTTGTAGACAAAGTAGAAGGATGGAATCAGTTTCTGAAATAAAAATAATAGATTTAAAGGCAAGAAAGAGTTGAAAGACCTAGTTTCCTTTGATGCCAAGTTTAAAAGTTATGGAAAAAGAGGTAGGGGGAACATTCTGTTTGTTATTGAATTATGCTGATTAATTTAATATCATGGAATGTTAGGGGTTTGAATGATTTGGATAAGAGAAGGATTGTAAAGATTCTGGTGAGGGGGTGGAAGGCAGATATTATTTGTTTTCAGGAAACAAAAATAAAGGGGGATAAAAAGGGGGTAATTAGTTAGGTTTGGGGAGGTAGATGGGTGAGGTATGCATGTCTGGAAGCCAGTGGCACAAGAGGGGGTATTTCAATGTTATGGTATAGTAGAGTTTGGGAAGGAGAGGTGTTACAAATAGGAGCCTATACTCTGACATGTAAATTCAAGGCCCTTTTTGCAAAATTTTGCATGTCACATCACAAGAGTATATGCTCCAAATTGTGACATTGAGAGGAGAGTTGTATGGGGGAAATAGGAGCAGTAAGAGGACTGATGGAAGGGCCTTGGGTTGTTTGTGGTGACTTCAATGTCACTATATTTCCCTCTGAAAAAAGGAATTGCAACAGAAAGTCTAGAGCTATGGTGGAGTTTTCAGACTTCATCGAAGATATGGAACTTATTGATCTCCAATTAGAAGGGGGATCATATACCTGTTTCAAAGGAGATAATCACATCACAACATCCATAATTGACAGAATATTAATTACAGAAGACTGGATGATAGATTCAGGACCATAAAATAAGTAATCCTACAAAGGCTGATATCAGACGATGTTCCTATCTCTTTACAGTGTGGGTCTTGGGAGCAGACCAAATCCTACTTCAAGTTTGATAACTGCTGGTTAAATACTGAAGGTTTTGTACATAGGATCAAAGAATGGTGGTCCTCATTTGAATTCCATGGGAGGCCAGATTATGTGTTAGCATGTAAACTCAAAGCTTTAAAGGGCAAACTCAGATAATGGAGCAAAAGTAGCCATGGAAACTTAGGGGTTCAAAGATTCGAGCTGCTAAAACATATGGCAGTTGATTCCATTCAAGAAACAAGAGCTTTGACCGAAGAGGAATCTGTGAGGAAGGCTTCTACTCTCATGGAATATGAGGAGCATCTGAAAATGAGGAAGTTGCATGGAGGCAAGGATCTAGGACTCTGTGGCTTAAGGAAGGAGACAGGAACACTAAGTTTTTTCACCAAACTTCTAAAGATGCAACAACATAGATCAGCTAGTGGTGAATGATGAAACAATTGAGGAACCAAGGAGAATCAAGTCTGAGATCATTGAATTTTATAAGAATCTTTATTCAGAAGCTTTGGAATGGAGACTTGAAGTCAATTTTGACAACTTCCCCTCAATATCAGTTGAAGAGAAAGAGCTTTTACAAAGAAATTTTGAAGAACAAGAAGTGTTAGCTTGTTTGAAGCTATGTGCAGCAGATAAGTCTCCAGGGCCTGATGGATACACTATGGGCTTCTTCGTCAAATACTGGGAGATCTTGAAACAAGATATCACGGAGGCCCTACATAATTTCCATTCTCAGGAAACGTTCGATAGAAGTTACAATGCAACTTACATAGCTTTGATTCCAAAGAAGATTGGAGCCAAGGAACCCAGGGACTTCAGGCCTATAAGCTTAATAGGTAGATTTTATAAGTTGCTTTCGAAGATTCTAACAGAGAGACTCAAAAGGGTGATTAACAAATTGGTGGATGCACAACATATGGCTTTTATCAAAGGAAGACAAATAAGGGATGTTGTTCTAATAGCCAATGAAGCAGTCGATTCAAGAAACAAACTAAAAAAATGAGGAATTTTGTGTAAACTAGACATTGAGAAGATATATGATCATGTCAATTGGAGTTTCTTGTTGAAAATGCTGAAACTAATGAGTTTTGGACAGAAATGGATTAACTGGATGGAGCTTGCATATCTTCAGTTAAATTTTCCATTCTCATCCATGGATCCCCAGAAGGATTCTTCCCTACTCACAGAGAGCTTAGACAAGGTGATCCATATCTCCTTTTCTCTTTCTAATTGCTATGGAGAGGCTGAACAACATGATCAAAACTACAAGAATAAATGGATGGATCAAAGGGTTCGAGGTAGCAAGAAGGGACAACAACAATCTGGAGATTACACATTTGCAATATGCTGACAACACTTTACTTTTTTGTGATGCAAAAGAAGAGCAGTTGAGGTATTTGAGATTCAACCTGGTCTTGTTTGAAGGAATCTCAGGATTGCACATCAACTGGAAAAAGAGTCATTTGTACCCAATCAATGACGTACCTGAGATGGAGCAACTATCACTAATTTTGGGAGGTGTATTAGGATCTCTTCCTGCTATCTATTTGGGCATGCCTTTAGGTGCTAAATCCAAGTCTAAGGAGATATGGAACACGGTCATTGAAAAATGCGAGAAGAATTTATCCAGATGGAAAGCTCAGTACTTATCCATGGGAGGAAGATTGATTCTGATCAATTCAGTACTTGACTCACTTCCTACATACATGATGTCACTCTTTCCCATCCTGGTAAGTGTTATTCAGAGATTGGATAGGCTCAGAAGATCTTTCTTATGGCAAGGAAACAAAGAAAAGAAGGGGTATCACTTAGTGAAATGGAAATCTCTGTCGATTGGCAAAACCAAAGGTGGGCTAGGCATCATGAACTTAAAAAATCAAAGCAAGGCTCTTAAGATGGAGTGGTTATGGAGATACTCTCAAGAACCTCAACCTCTATGGTATAATGTCATCAAAGCTAAGTATGGAGAGGAAAACAACTGGGTTTCTAAGGAAACCAACACAGCGTATGGGGTTAGTTTATGGAGATACATAAGAGCACTATGGCCTATAGTGAAGAGCCAATCATACATCAGAGTGGTGAGTGGTACCAAAACTTCTTTTTGGAAGGATAATTGGTTGGGTTTTAGAAGCTTGATGGAACTATTTCCTGATATGTATGGTTTAGCTCAACACCAGCAGAAGACAATAGATGAGATGTGGACCCCTCAAGGTTGGGATCTGATTCTTAGAAGAAGGCTAAATGATTGGGAGCTGACGAGGCTGACTGAACTCTACAAGCAACTGGAAGCATTCAAAGGCCTCCGGAATGGAAGGGATTCACTATGGTGGAAGGGCCATAAAAGAGGAATCTTCAAGGTGAGTGAGGCATACAAGTTGCTTAATCATACTAATGTACAGATCACTAACTGGCCGTGGAAGCACATTTGGAAAGTCAAGATACCTTACAAGGTATCCTGTTTCACTTGGTTACTTGCAAAGGAGGTAGTCTTGACCCAGGATAATCTTATGAAGAGAGGGATCCCATTATGTTCTAGGTCTCTTCTATGTGGGGAAACAGCTGAAACAGTTAGCCATCTATTCCTATACTGCAGGAACACAGATCAACTATGGAAGATATCATTAACCTCAGAGGTATTTCATGGACAATGCCCTCTAAGATTACTGAAGTGCTCACTAGTTGGGATGAAGCTGGAACTGGAGCTGGAAGCATTGTCCCTGCATGTATATGGTGGATAATATGGAAGGAAAGGAACTCTAGATGTTTTGAGGATAGTAGCAATTCAATATAGAAGATTAAAATGAATTGTGTCCTACTTTTTTATTTTTGGTATAAACAAAAGTTGCCAGAAGATACGGTATCGATCCTAGAAGCCCTAGAATACTGCTAGGATTGTAGCTCAGTAGTCTTCCTATTGTAAATACGGTTTCACTACAACCTATGTACCATTTTTTTATTAATATACACAAATGTTACCTTCTCAAAAAAACAGACTGGATTAAATCCATCACTGTCGCATTTTAGGGAAATTTAAATCGGTTATCAGCAACTGTAAATCCCAAAAGAACCATAAATTTTTCAAAATGCCACCAAATAAAGCTAGTTTAAACAAAAAGATGTGAAACGGAGTAACACTGTAAAAACAAAGTAAATTCACACAACAACACAACTAATAAATTCAGTCTTATTATAAAGAGACTTTAGGTCAACTTCACACCGCAATCACAGTGGATATATGAGCAACTGTAAATGTTTAATCAAGTATGTGAGATTAATCTAAACGTTTGATTAATAAGATAGGGGTAAGATATGCATACACACTACCCTCCCCAAACCCCATTTATGGGATTACACTAGGGTGACATAATGGTTAAAAGAAAACAGTTAACTACCCATATTATCCAAAAATAAAATGGGTTGGATAATAAACTTTATAAAAACGGGTCAAATATAAATAAGAACTATATTATCCATTTAGAAAATGGATAACCAATGGGTAACCAACGGATAACCAATGGGTCTAACTTTTACATTTGTAAAGACTCAAATTGGGGGTTCCTCAAGTTAGGGAGACTAAGAATTCTCCCAAAAGTGATCATATGCAAGAAGTCATGGATAATTTATCCATTTTTTATTACCTATTTTCGACCCAAACCATATTCGACACGACCCGCCCATTTGCCACTCCTAGATTACAATGGGTTTGTTGTTGTTGTTTGAGATGATGGATCTAAGGACTTTCTTGAGTTCAAGTTCTTGTGTGACGAGGAAAAGGAAGAGGAAAAGGTAGTGAAAAGGAAAAAGGTTTACATTGGGGGGTTCAGAATTTCCAAAGATGTTTTTTATAGTAGTATTTGAACTCGGATATGCTAATCAGTATAAGGCATTAAGCGGGGAGTTTTTTGTTTATTTGAAAATTTTACTTCTCTCGAGCATTTCCCGGTTGTTATGAGATTACACCAAGGCTCTGCGCTTATCCCGTTCTTATTTGCATTAGTGATGTATGCATGGACAAACCATATTCAAGGGGATGTGCCATGGTGTATGTTATTCGCTGATAACATAGTCCTAATTGATGAGACGCAAGACGGTGTTAATGAGAGATTGGTGGCTTGGAGGCAGGCCCTCAAGTCTAAGGGTTCAAGTTGAGCATGACTAAGACAGAGTATCTGGTGTAAGTTCAGCGCTAAGTCAAGGGAAGTAGGCAGGGACGTGAGGCTTGGATCACAGGTCATCCCCAAGAGAGGTAGTTTCAAGTACCTTGGGTCGGTTATCCAGGGGGACAGTTAGATCGACGAGGACGTCGCCCACCGTATAGGGGCATGCTGTATGAAATGGAGGCTAGCATCTGGAGTCTTGTGTGACAAAAAAGTGCCACCAATACTTAAAGGTAAGTTTTATGGAGTTGTGGTTAGACCGGTGGGCAGAGCATTGGCCGGTCAAGAACTCTCATATCCAGAAGATGAAGGTAGTAGATGCGGGAAGCGAGGCTCAGATGGTTCGGGCATGTGCGGAGGAGAAGCCTAGATACTCCGGTGAGGAGGTGTAAGCGGTTGGCTTTGGTGGGTACGAGAAGAGGTAAAAGGAGACCTAAGAAGTATTGGGGTGAGGTGATCAGGAAGAACATGGCACGACTGTAGATTTCCGAGGACATGACCCTTTGATAGGAACGTCTGGAGGTCAAGCATTAGAGTTGTAGGCCAGGGGGTAGTCGAGCTTTTCCTACTTCATTCTGAGGGTGAGGCGGGTTTGATAGGGTTGATCTTCGACGGTTAGTGTTTAATGTTGAGTTCACACTATCCTTTCTGTTTATCATAGCCCCGAGCCTTAATTACTGGTAATTGTTATTGCATGTCATCTATCTTATGGTTTTTATGCTTCTATTACTATTTCTATGGTTTTTGCTGACGTTACTGATGAATTGTCTCTTCTTATTTTATTTTCGCCTTCTTGAGCCGAGGGTCTATCGGAAACAGCCTCTCTACCCGTAGTGATAAGGTCTGCGTACACACTGCCCTCCCCAGACCCCACTTTGTGGGATTTTACTGGATCATTGTTGTTTTCCCTTTTGGCTTTCATGTGGGAGGAGGTTATTTCATGGAGTAGTACTCATTTGTTTTGTTTTTTTTTTTGTTTTTTTTTGGGGGGAGGGGGGCGAAGAGGGGCTAGTTTAACCGTAATTGAAGGTGTGTCTATTTCAAAACATGTCTATGTCTCAATGATATACGTTCCTAGAGTATTAATAGACGATATTTTGACCATCAAAAGGTTTGATAGGATAGTGGGAACTTTTTACCTTAGCTAGAGGTTCCTTGTCGAGCTTTGGGAATTGAGAACCTTTAAATAAAAAGTTTTTACCTCTTTATTATCTACCTGGCGTGAATCTGAATAAGTCAAGTGTGCGAATTTCAAATACTAGATGTCCTTATAAAAAATATTGTTAAAATTTTAATCTTTTTCATGGATATTTGAATATCCTTGTTGTCTTAATATCCAATATTATCTGTTGTCTGGTGATTATGTTAAAAATTGTATTGTAAATTGGTGTGATCGAGGTTTCTACAAAAATTGCATTTATACATACGTCACAGATTTTAAAAGAAAAAGAAAGAGATTTACTTGTTAAAGGGAGGCGTTCTTGCGTTTAAAATTATTATGAACTTAAGACCTTCTCTAGAGTTTGTTTAATCACTTGATGTTGTAGGATGGCTGTATCGTGGATGAACAAGCAATAAGCGTTATTGCTAGACCAATTACAACTCGAATGATTTGATCTTGAATTTCCTTAAATAAATGAGATATTCTCATCTCACAGTGAGGATTTTCTTATCACCTTTCAAATATGCTTTACAATATAACCAACATAGTGATGTATTAGCATTAAGGGTGTTAAACGGGTGGGTCTGGTTGTGGTAAAATTGAACCGCACGGGTAGAAAATCGGGCCGGTTACGGGTTGAGACTTAACGGGTTTAACGGATTCAGGTTAATCCAAATAAAAATTAAATCGTATGGGTTATGGGTTAATCGGGCCGGGCCGAGTTACAGTAAAATAATATTTTTTTTATTAATTTTTGTACAACTATTGTAATTTATATTAATATAAAGTAAAAGATATAAAGAATACAATGAATATGAAAAAAAAATGGCACTTATAAATTGAAGTGCAACATTTATTTTAAATTTCAAAATTCATTTCAAAGTTACAACTTACAAATTGAAAGGTGACAAGTAGTAAATTCAAAGGTTTTGCATTGCCCTTGTAAGTTCATCATAATCAATATGAACTGATTGTCCTTCTTCTGGAGTGTTAAATTCAGATGGGTTACCATGTGTTAATATATCTCCAAGTTCCTCGTCTTCTGGGCTATCAACATCTTCACGTCCTTGATTGTTGTCTTTCTTGACTAAATGCACTATCTGGTGCAACAGTTGAAATCTGGCACATTCAGTACGTCCCGAGCCATAGCGGAAACAATAGGAAACTGCTTTTCATTCTCACGCCACCATCCCAACGCTGAAAATTCTTTTGCGAGAATCTCCTTTTGCTTCTGCAAGTAGAATTGAAGTTCATCAATGTTCCTGCTACCGGTTTGAGTGGTAGCAAATGTAAAAAAAATATTAAAACTATCAACTATTTCATCATCATACAAAGTAGTAGAAATTGAAGAAGTGGTACAATGCATAGTGGGATTAACATTGGCTACATTATGAGCAACATCATCAACTATACTTGCATAATAATTATATAATTGTTGTAAATTATCATTTAGATTGTTCATACAAGTAAAAGTATCTGGGGTTTCAATTGATCCAATCTCCATATAGGCATGTAAAGCATTGATTAATTGGTGACAATCAGCCATCTTAATAGAAGAATTTAAAACAGCACCAATTAAGTAAATCTGAGGAATTGGAAAGAAATATTTTTTAAATTTTTCTTGCATTTCTTCAACAGCATCCTTATATTTTTCTTTCTTCTTAAATTCAAAGAGTAGAAAAGAAATTTCAGCTATATGTACTAAAACCATTGTAACAGTAGGGTAGTATGCTCCAAAAAACTCAACAGTAGCTATATAAAATTTATGTAAAAATTGAACAACATCATTAATGACCTCCCAAGTAGCAAGTGTTAACATTAAGTTTCGATCAGTACAATGCGCATTAGCAACTTCAATTATTGGAAAGTTATATTTGTAGCAACATTTTAAAAATATGTATGTATAATTCCACCTAGTAACAATTTCGTTCGACCTGAATTTTGGTTTAAGATTATACTCGGTACACTTATTCTTAAATTCCCTAATTCTAGATTGTCTGTTATTTCCTTGAATATCACCTTAAGGAAGGTACGAGTGTTGACAAAAAGGTCTCCTTGAGCAAGTGGACAAAATTTTGGTACAAGACAGATTTAATATACAAACCTGCCCCACTGCGAAAGGAAAAGAAATTCGCGCACCTAGAGTTGACACATAATCCTAAAGGAGTTATTCCCGAGACAATTGTGTGGTCGAGTGATAAAGAAGCTATATTCTCCAAGCTTAGGGTGAGGTCTGACAAGAAAGATGAAACATACGTAGCAGCCTTCTTATCAGTTTGGCTATGTGCTTTTGTGTTTCCCTATAAGGCAGAAAACTTCATTCGTCCCGAGACTTTTAAGATGGCAAACATGATGGCAAGCGGGCGAAAGATTAGCCTTGTTGCCCCAGTTTTGGCGAGTTTTTATCATGGTTTGAATAAGATTTGGTGTTCTTCCCAACTTGATCAAGTCAAAGTTTGTTTTCCCATCCATTAGGTTTACGATGGCTTGCAAATTACCTCAAAACCCATTATCCACTTGCTAAGGGTCCGTGTGTCCCTTTGATGGTGGCATACTCAAGAAAGGGAGCCACGAGGTACTTTGACGAGAAGGATGCAAGAAAACGCATCCACAATGGAGAGGATATAGTTCGGAAATGAACAATGTTAACCAATTCTCGTCCTTATTATTATGTGGATAACGAGGCCCCTAAAGAGTTGAAGTCAAATTACTTCCTGACCTTACGTTTTAATTACCTCCCTTTGAGGTATGATAACTCATTCATCATCGAGCCATATAGCATGCATCAATTTGGTCGTCAATTTAGGTTTTACCAGAACGTCTCCAATATTTTGATGAATGATATTTGTAGCGCCTCTCTAGATGATGGACTCAAATTTTGGAGGATTTGAACCCTGTATCGGTCTATGCCACGTGCGGCTTTTACCCCAAAGGGAGATCCTGTGGAGAAGCTTTTATCCGCCAATTATATGTCTTGGTGGGAGAAAGCGCATGGGAAGTTTCTAGAGGATAATTTACAAGCTCTGTTAGACAATGTTGGGCTAAAACCTACTACTCCTTTAGGAGATAAAGATCAAGGTGTTGGAAAGACGCTCTCAAAAGTCAAATAACCACCTACTCCAATCCCAAAAGTAGTTACACAACATAAGAAAAAGAATCTTAAATCCTCAAAGGCAGCTTTGAAAGAGGCGGTGTGCACTTCAACAGATATGGAGAAACACCCTCCAGTTCTTCCATTTAGCACGCAAGTTCCTCAAGATACAAGCCATAGTACCAATGAAGATCAAAATTGGAAAAGAAAATGGCTTAACCCAGTAGAGATCGTAGAGGTTCCAAGTGTTGATAGTCCCTCAAGAATGCATACATCTTGTAACGAAGAGGTAAGATACAATCACCTCGCCTTTTTTTCATTTTTTTTCGAACGAATATCTTCACTAAAAAGTACTCACTTTTTTTTGCCTTTTCCTTATGCAGCTAAATACCATTGGGCATCCGATGGTATCCCCACATGACAAGCCGCAAGTGACTGATGAATCTATTGGAGGGCCTACGTCTAAAGTGAAGTCGTCTTCAAAGGCATCATCTCTTTCTCATGACAAAGCCCTAAAAAGAAAAACTCCAAATGGGATAACTTGCGCTCCACCAATGACAAATGTAGTAGTGTCTATTTTTTAAGGAAAAAGCTTTATCTTTAATCGAAAAAAGGAATTCATCTCGGGACTTTGGGAGGATATTTTCAATAGATAATCCAAAACTCGTGCATAACTGCTCTCACTTATAGGGATCAAATCAATGATATTTTTGAGGATATGAAAAAGGCGAATATCTTAGATCTTTTTGCATTAGAGTGTTTACTGGATTCTCTTTTCGAGCTTGCTGCTTCATATGACCTAGAGCGATCCAATTTGACTGATAAGACGAGTCAAGATGAGAAGCTAAAGATGATTTCCAAATCTAAGGAGCATATCGAATCGTTCAAACTTGAAGCAAGTTATAAATTCAAGAAAGTTTCCTCTAGTGAAAAGAAACTGAAGAGAGTTGTGAAGAAGTTGCTGTAATTGCCTAATTTTGCACTTTCTTTTTGTTTGTTTCTTATGTTCGTAGGCATTAGAGTTATATTACTTGCTGAGGGGAGTTAAGGGGATTAATCTTGTCATTTTAAGGCCTAAATTGGCCCAAAAATGGACAAAAATCATCGGCCAAGAAAACCTAACCCGCCCATATTTTAGGCCCCAACCGGACACGCCAAAACGACGCTGTTTTGGTTAGTTGGCTGAGATTCATCTCAGCCACTCATCTTGGCATGATCCAACAGTCACCATTTAATCTTCACTCCTAGTATTTAAAGCCTAAAGAAGCCAAAATTTGGCCCCCATTTTCCCTACTCTTTTTTTCTTCCTCTCTCCTCACTCTTTCGTCTCTCTGCCGCTCCCCCACGGTGGCTCCGTTGGCCGGAAATCGCCACCGCCGGCGGATGTCGTCAAAAGACCACAAAATTTACACCATTCTTCTCCCCTCACTCTCCTCTTTTTTATTCCAAACCTCAAAAATTTCAAAACCCCCCCTAAATCCGTAGATCTAACCTTGGCCAAAACCCTAGCCACCGTCTACCACTTCCAAACCCTACAAAAATCACACCACCGGCCTCCTCTCACTCTCCTCTTCTCCCTTCCACTCCCCAAAACATTCAAACCCCTCCAAAATCCGGCAAGTTTTGGCCAGCCACCTCGTTGCCACCTCACTGTTGCCGCCAAGCCTCCGCCTAGCATAAACACGACCCCCTTAGTCTCTCTTTCTCTTTGACACAATGCCGAACTCAACTTGGTTCGCTAGAGTTTGTGTTTTTGGGCATTTGTCGTCGAGAAAAAGAGGCGTGGAGGTCGATTCACCATCTAGTTGCGTTGTACTACTAGTTTGAAGCCCGAGCGTTTAGGTAAAATCCCAATCTCTTGTTCATTTGTTTTAGTTTCTCCTTTATTGACTGATTTTTAGATTTTTAGTTTAATTTAAGTTCTATTTTCCTTAATTAGTGATTAGTCGTCTTTTGTTGATTTTAAATTTTTTGTTGTTGTTCATTCGTTTAGGCCATTGCTTTAATCATTTCCCTCTTTTTATAACTTCTGTCCCCCCC
>ML291936.1:600-20194 GCA_005239495.1 Nicotiana undulata
TGTTGCGGCGCGCAACCCGATCCCACCTGACAATTACAATCACACCCTTATCACTTCTTACATATCACCCTTATCTCCCCTGTTGTGGCGCGCAACCCGATCCCACATGACATTTACATCTCATACCAACGATGACAATTCATAGTTCAATCACAGAAGATTTCAGCAATAAGAATACAGCTTCTTTTCATAGCCTTTAGCATACACACTCATACTCTTGGATTTATTATCCTTTTAGCACTGTTTTTCATAACGTGGTAGTGTGGTGGTCAACTAAAGACAGACAAGTATTACACTTCACACATCACATAAATTCGGACAACTAGTTGCACATATTATAACAATACACGTACCGTATGCTCAAACACCACAAGTGATTTTACAAAGATTAAAGTTAGCCATACATACCTGGAGTCGAGTTTCCCTTTTCAACTTTAACCCACAACCACCGAACCGACTAGTACCGTCAATCTAGTTCACAATTAGACATATTCAACTCAGAATTTGAAGTCATGCATGCAATTCAGACTATCTCAAGCATTTTGTCAAGCACTATGTGAACCCATTAGATTACCAACCCTATTTTTGTGAAGTTTNAAGAATCAATCCAGGCCAACCCTCCCTTTGTTTCAAAATCAGAAAATTAAAGGAAAAGAAAGAAAAGGGACTGGGAACCCTTAACTGCTAGAATGGGGAAGAAGGGGATTTACTCGAATTGTCAGGCCTGAGAGACCTTGAAATTTACTTTGGTGGAAGGATCACTTCCTTTCTCAAGAACTCTCCCTTCCTTCTCTCTATTTGTTCAGAAAACTTGTTAAAATGAAAGGGGGCAGGGGTTAAATGAAACTGGGGTCGGGTATAAAAATTTAGAAAATTAAAAGACCGTGTCGAATATGCGGTCAGGAATGCGATCGCATTCCTGACATGCGGTCTGCATATTGGACCGCAGAATGGCCCCCAGGTGGGCCAAATTTTGAAAATATTCTGCCCGGGTATGCGACCACTATGCGGTCCGCATACACATTATGCGATCGCATTATGCGTCGCATACACGTTATGCGACCGCATTATGCGTCGCATAACACCCCTTCAATTGGGCAGCGATCTGCCCGTGTATGCGACCACTATGCGGTCCGCATACACGTTATGCGATCGCATAGTGCGTCGCATAACCCCCAATTTCTGGAAAAATTAAGTCCTTTCAAATCTGGGGTATTTTTACAAAAATTAAGGTCCGTTTTAAGAATTTCCACAGAGTTAACCACTCGGGGACTTATTCGGGCATTATTTTAAGCAAGAAATTTTTACGGGTCTTTACATACTTAATGGTGTCTGAGGTTTCCGGAGGTGGTCTACTGAGTATAGCTTTCTTTCTCAAGACCTTTTGGACTGACAATGGCATGTTGGGTTTGCCTCGACCTCGGCCTCGGGAGGGTTTTTCCCTCCCTTTGGATGTATCTCCTCTGCCACGTGAACAAACCATTGTCTGTAACATACAAGTAGTGAAACTCAGTTAGAATTGGAGCTTGTAGTGTATAGAGAATGAAGATTGAAAGTTCAGTACACAATTCTCAGAAATGGGCAGTGCGGACCGCACAAAAGTGAGTGCGGTCGCAGACTACCCAGTGCGGACCGCACAAAATTGAGTGCAGCCGCATAATGCCCCGTGCGGACCGCACAATTTTGAGTGCGGCCGCGGAGCTCCAAGGTTCAGACTACTGGGTCTGAAGTTACCTCATTGCGGACCACACAATTTTGATTGCGGACGCACAAACCCATTGCGGACCGCACAATTATGAGTGTGGCCGCATATTGTTTTGTTGGGTCTCTGAAGATTGAAATGTGCGGACCGCACAAAATTGTGTGCTGCCTCACAAATCCACTACGGATCGCACAAAATTGAGTGCAGCCGCAAAAACTCATTAAACATAAGTGCCCTAAACTTAGGGTTTTGCGGACCACACAAAAATGTATGCGGACCGCACAAAAATGTTTGTGGCCAAGTAATTCAAATTACAGCGGCACTGATTTACGATTTACACTACGGTTTTCACTAATTAGACATGGTGTTTAGAAATTAGGCATGAATAGCTACTAACCCAAACCCCATTAAGCATTCAAACACTACCCACATGATGCAAAGCAAGATTTAATCATCAATTGACATTTTAGGCATGAACCTAACTCTAGATTAAAGAAAACTAAAAATAAAGAAAAAGAAAAAGAACAAGAAGAATCTAAGTCATTGAAATTAACATACAAGTTATGAAAATGTAGCAAGAATTCAACACTTGATGAAAATATTGAAAGCAAGGGAAATGTGCACTTTGCTTAGCTTAGTCGCAGAAGTTGGAGTGTGTAAAATATGAAAAGCTAAGGGAAGTTCTATTTATACTCTGATCGACTGGCCCACCAACTTACCCGAGTGCGGCTGCACAATTTTGGTACGGTCCGCATAAAAATGATTGCGGCTGCACAATTCGTGCGATCCACAAAATTTTGAGTGCGGACGCGAATCCTTAAGGATTTTTGTCAGACCAAACTTCAGAGACTTGACATTTTCCATATCCCAGTTGTGCGACCGCCCTCAGGATTTTGCGGCCGCAAAGTGCTTGTGTGGTCCGCATAATCCTGGCGTGGTCTGCACAGTTTCCACACTTAGCCAGATTTTTTTCATGCAAATTTCCTGCACTACACACCCATATTCTTGCATACACTTCACAACTAATTAGCTCAAAAAAATGCTTAATCTAAAAAAAAGAAATCAAGAGAAATAAAAACACATGGGTTGCCTCCCAAGAAGCGCCTGATTTAACGTCGCGACACGACGCGTGTTACCATCATTCACTTGAAATGGAGCGATGCCACAACGTGGCCATCATCAACCTTACCAAGGTAGTGCTTCATCTGGTGCCCACCACTCTAAATATCTCACCGTTCTTATTTTTCAAATCTTGGGCACCAAAAGGAGTCACATGTACCACTTCAAAAGGACCACTCCACTTTGATTTTAGCTTTTTCGGAAACATCCGCAACCGATAGTTGAATAAAAGAACATGGTCACCTTCTTTGAATTTTTTGTTCCGGATATACTTATCATGAAGTTACTTCATCTTGTCCTTATACAAGGACGAACTGGAGTAGGCATGGCAATGGAACACGTCAAGTTCATTCAACTACTCCACCCGAAGATTTGTAGCTACATCCCACTCAAGGTTCAACTTCTTCAATGCACACATGGACTTATGCTCTAGTTCCACCGGGAGATGACATGCTTTCCCGAACACCAACCGATACGGGGACATACCAATTGGAGTTTTGTAAGTTGTTCTATAGGCCCAAAGAGCATCGTCAAGTTTCCTTGACCAATTAGTCCGGTTTGCATTGATAGTATTTGATAGAATACTCTTGATCACCCTGTTGGAGACTTCAACCTGTCCACTTGCCTGGGGGTGATAAGGGGCCGACACCTTGTGAGTAACACCATACTTGGAGAGTAAAATGTCAAAGGCTTTGTTGCAAAAATGTGATTCCCCATCACTAATGATGGCCCTTGGGGTGCCAAACCTTGTGAATATGTTTTTCTTCAAGAAAGCTACCACACTCCGTGCTTCATTGTTGGGCAAAGACACAACTTCAACCCATGTGGACACGTAATCCACAACAACAAGAGTATAGGGGTTCCCACATGAGCTCACAAATGGATCCATAAAATCGATGCCCCACACATCGAAAATATCAATCTCTAGGATGGTGGTGAGAGGCATCTCATTTTTCTTGGAGATCCCACCGGCCCTTTGGCAATCATCACAATGCTTAACGAGCTTGCTAGCGTCCTTGTACAAGGTAGGCCAATAGAATCCACAACTTATGACCTTTGTAGCAATTCTCGCTCCACCATGGTGACCACCGTATGGTGAAGAATGGAAAGCTTCAAGAATACCCAATTGTTCTTCTTCTGGAACACATATCCGGATAATACCATTAGTGCAAATATTGAAGAGATATGGCTCCTTCCAATAATAGTCCTAGCAGTACCAATTGAGCTTCTTCTTTTGGTTTGAAGAGAACTCATTCAGGACAATGACTCTCACAAGATAGTTGGTCACATCGGCAAACCAAGGCATCCTGGTCATAGTCATGGAAAGGAGTTGTTCGTACGGAAATGAATCATTGATCTCAAGGCCATCATGAGGCCTCCTTTCCTACTCAAATCGGGACAAGTGGTCTGCCACTTGATTCTCACTCCCCTTGCGGTCATGGATTTCAAGGTCAAATTCTTGTAGAAGAAGTACCCACCGCATCAATATCACCTTAGAGTCCTTTTTGTTCATCAAATAACGAAGTGCCGCGTGATCGGTGTGAACAATCACTTTGGTACCCATGAGGTACGGGCGGAACTTTTCCATAGCAAAGACAATGGCTAAGAGTTCTTTCTCGATACCGTATAGTTGAATTGGGCCTCATTCATGGTCTTACTATCATAGTAAACCATATGGAATATCTTGTTAATTCTTTGCCCCCAATACCGCTCCAACTGCCACGTCGCTAGCATCGCACATGAGCTCAAATGGTAAGCTCCAATTTGGTGCGATAATAATAGGAGTGGTAGTCAACCTATACTTGAGTAGCACAAATGCCTTCATACAATCATCATTGAACACAAATTTGGCATCTTTTTCCAACAACTTGCACAAGGGGTTCACCGCCTTAGAGAAATCCTTGATGAACCAGTGGTAAAACCACGAGTGACCTAGAAAGCTCCTAACTCCCTTGATGGAAGTAGGAGGAGGGAGTTTGGATATCACTTCAATTTTTGCTTTATCTACTTCAATACCATTCTTGGAGATCTTGTGGCCGATGATAATTCCTTCATCAACCATAAAGTGACACTTATCCCAATTAAGCACCAAGTTAGTCTCTTAACAACGTGCAAAGGAGCCTTGGCCTTGGGCACTACCGGATCCGGTATGTCTATTACATGTTCCCTAGACGGGTTCACATCATCTTGTGTCTCCTCCAAATTTTCATCAATGTCTATCCTTACCTCATCATTTGCTTGAACATCATTGCTTGGATCATCATCATCTTGCACCAACACATCATCATTCATATTCTTTCTTTGGTTTGAGGTACTAGCAACTCCACCTCTCCCACTTCTTGTTGTCACTGCCATAGCATATCACGTATTGTTCCCACCCTTCGGGTTCACCACCGTATCACTTGGTAGTGCCCCCTTAGGGCGAGTATTCAAAGCTTGAGAAATTTGTCCAAGTTGGACTTCCAAGTTGCGGATAGAAGTGTTGTGGAGGCTAATTGGGCATCAAAGTCGACGTTTTTCTCCATCATTTGCTTGAACATGTTTTCAATCTGTCCCATCTCATTGTTAGAAGAATTAGGACCTTGCGACTGATATGGAGGCGAGTTGTTTGGTTGTTGATACATCGGGGGCCTTTGAAAGTCCGACCCCCGATTTCCTTGATTGTTATTGTTCCAACCCCCTTGATTATTGTTGCCTCCCCAATTACTTTGATTGTTGCCACCCAATTGCCTTGATTATTTCCTCCCCAATTGCCTTGATTGCCCCAATTTTGATTGTTGTTCCCCCAATTGCCTTGGTTGTTGTTGTTTCCACCATTTCGATTTCCTTGTTGACCTTGGTTTTTCCAATTTCCTTGGTTTCTCTGTGATCTCCATTTTTGTTTATTTGGAGCATTGCTCTGTTGACCTTGATAATTGTTAACATATTAAACCTCTTCACTTTGATCATCAAATGCATCATCTTGATTGTACCCACTATTACTTTGCTCAAATTGCTCCGGATGGTTTTGTACTTGTTGACCTCGTTGCCTTCTCTTGTTGATCATCATGTTTACTCCTTCCATGACATTCACTTGTTTTGGCCCTTGAACCTGTTGAAGCTGAGCCTTGGCCAGTTGGTTCATTGTGGTCGTCAACCCTGCAATAGCTTGTCAATGATCATGTAAGTCCTTGTGTAGGTTAATAATATTTGGGTCACCCTAAGGAACATTGGCTCTACTTTGCCATGCCAAAGAGGTATCCGCCATCTCATCCAATATTTCACAAGCTTCAGAATACGGCGTGTTCATGAAATTACCTCCGGCGAGTTGATTTACCACACACTGATTCGTTGTATTGATCCCCCTGTAAAAGGTTTGTTGGATCATGGCCTCGGTCATGTCGTTGTTAGGGCACTCTTTGACCATTGTGCGGTACCTTTCCCAAATCTCATGCAACGGTTCATTTGGCTCTTGTTTGAAAGCCAAAATTTCATCTCTTAGAGTCGCCATATGCCCCGGAGAAAAGAACTTTGCGATGAACTTCTCGGCCAACTCATCCCAAGTGTGGATGGAATGGTTGTTCAACCTCTCTATCCAATCCAAAGCCTTTCACCGTAGATAAAAAGGAATAACCTTAACCTCAATGCGTCCTCGGAGACATTCGTCTGTTTTCTCCCCTAACACGTATGAACAAAACCTTTGAGATGCTTATAGGCATTTTGGTGTGGAGCTCCGGTTAAGAAACCATGTTGTTCCAGCAGTGTAAGCATGACACTGGTTATTTGAAAGTTTCCCGCCCTAATCCGGGGCGGGACTATTGCACTTGCATAGCCTTCATTGGGAAACACCCGGTGTGCTGCTCTTGGTAGAGGTGGGGAAGGGTTTGGGATATTATCATGAGGCGGTTGACCTCTCCTTTGTACTTGAGGCTCAAGATGAACCTCATCCACTTGCTCGTCATCTTCCTCCTCCCTCAATGGTATATTTCTGAGGGCCTCATTGTTAAGAGCCACTTAGTACCTAAAATCGATTCACAAACAAAATTAGAAAAACAGAAGGAAAGAAAGACATAACACACAAATACTTAGATATATAGCTAAGACCGTCTAACTCCCCGGCAACGGCGCCAAAAATTGATCGTGTCCAAACCCATACTACTGTTGAGTAGCGAGGAGGTCGATGCAATACTAACCCAACTAAGGTCAGGATCGAATCCACAGGGAGTAAATAATTGGAATTAGGTTTATATCTAAATGAGTTGCGAGTTTTAGCTCTAATTGCACTTCCACAAATTTGGTTGATATTATTCTTCTATATTTACTCTAATGATTGCAATTAATAAAGCTAAGGACAATATTTTTGTTTTGAGTTTTTCAAATGTTAAAGGGACTAGGGTCGTGACTTCTACCTAGGTGGTTATCTAACGGGTTGTAAAATCTAGGGCAAACTTGATTAGTTGGGATGTAATATAGTTATCACACCCGGGTACTCACTCTATACCTCTCGGTAGTTTGAGTAATTTTGCCCAATTTGGATTTCTCAAGTCCAAATGGGTATTCATACAAATCAAGCTCAAGTCGGATATTACTATCTATAGGTTTAACCCTTTAATTGGGACTATCAATTTTTTGAGTTCACCCCAATTCTTTGTTAGCCTAGTTTTCCTAGACTTAGACCCTCTTTTTCAAGTAGAGACTAAGTCATTTAGGCATGAATCAATGTTTGCAACCATTAATTCTTGAGTTCTATCAAGAACTAGGCTAAATATCACTAACCCATTCACAAACAAGCCCTAAATCAAACACCCATTAAATACCCACACTAGGGTTGTGTCACGAGATCGTGATGGCGCCTAACATTATAATCGCTAGGCAAGCCAATGTTAGAATTTAGATATCCATTTTCTTTTAAAATTAATAAATATTAGTAAACAGTTTAAATCAGGTTATAACAAATGCGGAATTTAAATAAATTTTTCTTAACCTTGAAACTATTACTACCACCCAAAACTGGTGTCATAATCCACGAACGTTCTATGAATAGCTACAAATATTGGTCTGATAGAAAAAAGTGCATCTGTCTCGAAAGAAATTAAAACAGAAATGTAGAACATAGAAGGGGACGCCAGGGCCCGCGGACGCCTGAGGACTACCTTGGGTCTCCTGAATGAATGTGTGCAACCGACCTCTCGATCAACCACAATCAGCTCCAAATTCTGCACAGAAAGTGCAGAGTGCAATATCAGTACAACCGACTCCATGTATTGGTAAGTGCCAAGCCTAACCCCGACAAGGTAGTGACGAGGCTACGACAGGACTTTTATAACATAACATGCATACAATTTATAATAAAGCAAAAGGGAAGTACGAAACGAAATGGAACAGTAACTTGCAGTAAATAAATAGGGAACCCAGCTATCTTGCTAGTACTCAGCTATAACCAAATCCTTAAGAGAGTTTCAATGCTACAAAATAAAATCACAGTAGAAGCAGAATGCATAAACAACAAAATGATGCGGCGCGCATCTCGATCCCACAATATAATCTGTAATAACAAGAACATTCACCCTTATTACTCCGGTTGCGGCGTGCAACCCAATCCCACCATATAATCAATAATAACATGAACATTCACCCTTATTACTCATGTTGAGGCGTGCAACCCGATCCCACCAGTCCACCCTTATTACTCCTCAATATATCACCCTTATTCCTCCCCTTGCGGTGTGCAACCAGATCCCACATGTCCACCCTTATTACTTCTTGTTGCGGCGCGTAACCCGCTCCCACCAGACAATCATCAGTCACACAATAAGAACAAGTGTTTCCTAATTTATCTCAAAACCCTCCACAACATTTATGCCTCAAACCAATGTAAACGGAATACTATTTAATTATGAAACTTCACCAATTAATACTACACAGCGAGACCAACTAAAATATACCATGAACACCGACAAAACCAGCTTAAACCAATAGTGTATCACAATGAGAATGTAGAACAACTAATACTTCCAAATAAGAAACAACATTTAACAAGAAGCAATTAGACATAGAAGCATCAATAAGCATGAAACAGTTAAAACAGGAAGATAATAAATTGGGAACGGGGAAGCGAACATGCTAAACAAGTAATTTGGCGGCGCATAGGTACTCGTCACCACACCTATACGCCACGCACATGAAATTTCACATAGCAATCAAGTCGGGGATCCCTAATCCCTCGAGTCAAAAATAGACCAAACACTTACCTCAATTTCGCAGGCCACTCACTGCTTAATTACAACTTTCATTTTAGAATTCACTTCCAACCCACTCGTATCTAATCATAATTAGTTTAATATCATCAATTATCGCTAAAGGAATCAACTTTAATGCGTAATTATAGTTTTCCTACGTTTTCCCAACAAGAGACAAAAATCGACCTCGGGCCCGCTTGGTCCAAACTCGAGGTTTGGACCAAAATCCATTTACCCATTCTCCTCCGAGCCCGGATATATAATTGGTTTTGGGATCCAGCCTTAATTTGAGATCTAAATCCCCAAATTTTGAAATTCCTAAGTTCTACCCAAAAATCCCTAATTCTGTCATGAAAATCCTAGATTCTAGGTTGAAATCTTGTTAAAATATGTAAAAGATTGAAAGAAATTAGTTAGAAATCACTTACCTATGATTTGGGGAAGATTTGGTCTTTGGAAAATCACCTCTTGAGGTTTAGGGTTCGAAAAAGTGAAGAATGAATGAAAAATCCCGTCTAAGTCCAAAGTTATTAGCTGAAGATGTCGCATTTGCGACCTGAGCTTCGCATTTGCGAAGCTCGCAAATGCGAGAAAGGTATCGCAAATGCAAACCCTTTGCATTTCTGCTGCCTTCACAAATGCGAATAATATGTCGCATTTGCGACAATTTCCCCCATCGGAATTGCGGGCAGAAGTTCGCATTTGCGAACACACCCTTCCCCAAACCCTCTTCGCAATTGCGAGAACATGCTGGCCCAGGCCTTCTTCGCAATTGCGATAAGGACCTCGCAATTGCCAAGCCTACTAAGTTCGCATTTGTGAAGCCTGATCTCGCAATTGCGAGATCAGAGGCCTGCTACAGACACCAGTTATGCCAAAAACAATTTAAGTTCTAAAATCACTCCGTAGCCTATCCGAAACCCACCCGAGCCCTCGGGGCTCCAAACCAAATATTCATACAAGTCTAAAAACATCATACGTACTTGATCGTGTGATCAAATCACTAAAATAACACCTAAAACTATGAATTTAGCACCAAAACTCATGAATTCTTCAAGAACATTTCAAATTACTATCTTCTCAACTGGACGTCTGAATCACGTCAAATCAACTCCGATTTCCACAAAACTTTACAGATATGACTTAAATGTTATAATAAACCTGTACTGGGATCCGGAATTAAAATACGGGCCCGATACCAACGAGATCAAACATAATTAAATTTCTTTAATTCCTTTGAATTTCAATCCTACAATTTTTATCAAAAATTCATTTCTCGAACTAGGAACCTCGGAATTCGATTTCGGGCATACGTCCAAGTTCCATATTTTACTACGGACCTTCAGGGACTGTCGAAGCACGAGCGCGGGTCCGTTTACTCAAAACGTTGACCAAAGTCAACTAAAAATTATTTTTAAATCTCAAAAATTATTATGTCACAAATTTCCACATAAAGGCTTTTCGGATTCTTGCCCGAACTGCTCACGTAAATTGAGGTGAGCATAAATAAAGTTTTTAAGGCTAACGATCCCGGAATAGAGTCTTAAATCACAATATGACCCTTTGGGTCATCATAGGTTGGGTCGCAACCCTAGCTATGGGTTTAGCTACTCATAAAAATAGAAAAAATTAAAGAAGAATTGAAGATTGAATCCATAATATTACATTATGGGAAGAAAATCTTGTGTTTAAAGACAAATCTAGTACAAAAATACCAAAAACAGTAAAAATAGACGACTCAGGTGCTGTCCTAAAACATAAATTTACCTAAAAATGACAAAAAGTTCTATTTATACTAAACTGAAAATATCTAACAAAAATTCCCCTGTGGAGATTGTGCGGCCGCATAATTCTGAGCGCGGCCGCACTCTTGATTTCGCGGCCACATAATTGTGGTACGGTCCGCGTTCTTCACTTTGAATTCTGGCTTGATCTGGACTTTTGTGGACCGCACGATTTTGAGTGCGGTTGCGCTTATGATTATGCGGCCGCATAAAAGTGACGCGGTCCGCACATCCTTGACTTTGGCTTGAAACAACTCTCTGAATCTTCATCATCGCGGACCACACAATTGTGTGTGCGACCGCACTTGACATCCTGTGGCCGCACAACTTTGGTGCGGTCCGCACTCCTTCATTTTGCCCAAATTGCCAACTCTCTGATTCTCGTTCATCGCGGACTACATAATTTTGATTGCGGCCGCACAGGGGCTTTTGCGGCCACATAATATTGGTGCGGTCCGCGCTCTATCATGTTGCCAAAATACCAAGTCTCTGAATCTCATTCTTGCGGACTGCATAATTTTGATCGCGACCGCATAATGACTTTTGCAGCCGCATAATATTTGTGTGGTCCGCAGTGTAGGCCCCTTTGTCGTGTTTTGGTTTTTGTTCAACTTTTGAGTCCTTTATGAGTTGATTTTGATTTCTTTGGCTCATATTGAACAATTCCTGCAAGCAAGCACATTTTATTAGTTTTTGAAAATATCTATAAGCAATTTTTGACCTAAAACACAAGTAAAAGAGAGCAAATAAGAGGTCAAAATCCCTACTTATCAAATATCCTTAGCAGAAACCATAGTTTTACAAATCCTTCTTCTCTATGTTTTTGAAAAAAGAAAATCAAACCTCTTAGTTGATCTATGGCAACATCAATATGCATATCTTTTGATTGTAAAGTTTTGCTAACTGAATTAACCTCAAATAATATATCATACCAAATAGTCATACCCAATAAAAACTCAAAATATTTAAGCTCATATGTTGTTAAACAACTAGCTTCACATTTGATTTTCGGATCTTCACTAGCATCTACTAATTTCAATAATGCATCTCTTATTTGTGGAGTTTTAAATCTTATTGCTTTAATATTTCAATACAACTTTTCTATCGTGTTTGTGACAATGAGTTAAGGGTTAGACTGGGAACACTATCTTTTAAAAAAATTTATCGTTTAGTAGAAGAAGAAAATAGTGAATATATTTGTTGAACCACTCCAAAGAATGATATAACTTTTGTGCAAGAATTATCCATGTCACAAGTACTAAATTTAAATTATGACAACCACAAGGTGTATAAAATGATCTAGAATTTATATCTAGAAGTCTTTTTTGATATCCTTGGTGTTTTCCTTTCATATTGGATCCATTATCATATCATTGTCCTCTTAGATCATCGATATCAAGTCCAATATTTTTTTCTAATCTATAATAACTTCAAAAAAACCTTTTCCACTTGTATAATCCACTTTTAAAAAATTTAAAAAACATTTAGTAAGTTTTATTGGAGTTGCTGAAATGTCCACCCTTCGCAATATAAAAGACATTTGTTCTTGATGACTAGTATCTGGAGTATAGTCAAATATGATTGAGAAATTTTTGTTTCTATAATTTTTGTAATAATTTATTCTTAATTTTACTTGCCAACAAATTTATCAATTCATTTTGAATATTATGTCCAAGATAATGATTATAAATATCATCATGTTAAATTCTCAAATATGCTCTTGCATGATCGAATCAAATTGTGCAAATTAGACTTAAAATTTTTCATTGCTTTCTTGATTGATCTTCTTATTTTCCCCCTAAATGCCAAATTATTTTTTCATTCCCCCTAAATGCTATCACGACAATAGTTCTTGACAACACATTTTTCCATTGGTCTCTATCTCTATTGATTTGATCTTGAACATCTTTATCAATTGTTTTATTTTCCTGCAATCTCAATTCTAAATCAAGCCAAGCACTCTTATTAATAATATGCTCGTTTGATGTTTCATGAGCTTTAAGTTTAGCACTAAGGTTTTTCCAATCTCTACTACCTTTATTCGTTGTTAATAAAACTAGAAGTTGTGTTAAACAATTTGCGACAAAAATAAAATATTTTATCCAAGTCTTTGAAAAAAAACTAACCATCTTATTTCATGTCTTTCATCATTTGCCGATTTTTTAAAATAATAGGTATTAGAAAAATGTCTTAACAAATTATCATTTGGAAAATCTACATCGGTAATTCAAATTGGCTCCTTTATAACTAATAAATCTCTCAACTTTGTATCAATTTTAGTCCATTGACTAGGATCATAAATATTTCTAGGAATGCAATTATTTGGTTCATTTATATATTCTTGGTTTTCTTGGGGATCATTGTGAAATTCCTCACCAGTTTTCTCCTCTTCTTCTTGGACAATGCTATCATTTAACTCAACTAGGTTGGTGATTTGTGTCATGCCTCGAACCTGGGAAGGCGTGTCTGGCACTCAATGTCGTGCTGGACCGAGCGAACCACTCTGTTACTCATGATCGTTCCAGCAAAACTAGAACATACATATGTCGAGTTAGCTGGACTCATTCCTTTTGTAACTATCATGGGCCCACAAGGACACAACTCATAATGTATAACTATAAGTGTGTAATCATTGTATCAGTGAACCATCATTCTTAAAATATGAGTACATTTGGGTCGTCAAGACCTCTGACATACAGTACAAAATGAACCTCTGTCTATAATGCCTCTAAGATTATCGGACATCAAATGGGACAGGGTACCGTCCTACCCATTAGTCTTTAGCAAAACTCTGACGCGATAACTCATAGACTCGGCTGCACTCCGAATAAGGTGGAGTCTTACCGATCTTTCGCTGAATGCCAATCTCGTTGTGATGACCCAAATGGTCATTTTATGAATTTAGACCTAATTCTAGACTTATTAGCCATAAAAAAGACTAATTTTAATCACCTCAATTTGCGTGCACAATACGGGCGTGAAACCTGAAAGCTTTTATGTGAAAATATGAGAAATAGTCGTTTCTAGAGTTAAAATTTGATTTTAATTGACTTTGGTCAATTTTTGAGTAAACGGACCCGTATTTGTATTCCGATAATCTCGGGAGGTCCGCAGTAAAATATGGGACTTGGGCGTATGCCCGGAATTGAATTCCAAGGTCCCTAGCCTTAGAAAACAATTTTTGAAGAAAATTATTTTGCTAGTAATTACAAGAAATAAAGAAAAAAATAATATGTGAAATTATTGGTATCGGGCCTATATTTTGGTTCCGAAGCCCGGAATAAGTTATGATATTTAAGTCCTATCTGTGAAATTTGATGAGAATCAGAGTTGATTTGACATAATTCGGACATCCGGTTGAAAAATTAGAAATATGAATGTTCTTGAGGAAATCTTGAGTTTTGATGTTAAATTTGTAGATTTTGATGTTATTTTGATGATTTGATCGCACAAGCAAATCTGCAAGATGTTTTTAGACTTGCGTGTGTCACGACCCCAAATCCTAACAGGTCGTGATGACGCATATCGTGGAACTAGGCTAGCCAACCATCACATAACTACACATTTGTTTTAATATGAATCCAAAAAAAAATCATTAATAACCAGCAAACTGAGTATAATAAAATTTCTCTAAGTCTTTAAGCAAACATAATATAAACTAACAGTCTAAACAATCCCCCAAGACTGGAGTCAACCGATCACGAGCATCTAAGAAGAAGACTAATACTGCTAATGTAATAAAACAATGTCTTAGAACAAATATTAAATACTAATGAAGGAAAGAGAAATGGAGAAGATGTGTACGCTGAACAGCTACCTCGAAATCCCGAATGCTGACGATGAATGAACTCAGATGGCTACTGCTCAGAACCAGTACCTGGATCTGCACACAGAGGTGCAGGGAGTAATGATGAGTATGCCAACTCAGTAGTAATGAAAATAAATCAAGTCTGAAAATAAGAAACACACAGCACAGAACGCCAATTCACAAATAGTAAAATACCGATCCAATATAAAGTATACATCTAGTACGTATGTGTGAAAATCAGTTTCCGTAAAAATCCCTTGAACAAGTATATTTTCAAATGTTTCTCAGTAAACTCCCAAAAATCTCAGTATGAAAAATGAAGTGAATCATAATCAAAAGCTCAGGAAAATATCAGTATAAACTGCCCCTCGGGCCAAATCATCACTCATAATCAGTCACTCAACACCTCACCATCACTTAGTAACAGTCACTCAGCACCTCACAGTCACTCATGCCTCCCAATCACTCATCACTCGGCACTCGCACTCAGTAGGTACCTGCGCTCACTGGGGGTGTGTACAGACTCAAGAGGGGCTCCTACAACCCAAGCGATATAAACAAGCCAAATCATGACATGAATCATCTCTCAGGCACTCGACCTCTCTCATATCATAACATCCTCACAGTATTGGCCCTCGGCCTCACTCAATCAGACACTCTCAACATGCCACTCGGGCCATAAATAAACGGGGTTCTCGACCCAAAATAGTATTTCATTTCAAGAAATAGTAATATCATCAAATAGGAGTGTCAATAATTTCACAAGAAAGACTGAGTGTAAAATCATAGTTTCTAAGTGAGGAATATCAGTAAAATAGCCCCCAAGGGGTTAAAACTGATCGGCACTAGGCCCCAAAAATGAATTATAACCCAAATATATGAAAACATAGTAATACTATAAAACATATGCTTTAAAAGCAGTTTTACAACTCAATAGTTGCCTCAAAAGGAACATATTTCCAAATTTCCAATTCGTGCATGTCCCACACTCGTCATCCAGTGTGTGCGTCGCTCCAAAATCGTCAAAGGATGCTAAGTCCGGGGTTTCATACCCTCAGGACAGGATTTAAAGACATTACTTACCTCAATTAGCTCGAAATGATACTCTGCAACACGCGGCATCTCGAATCAACTTCCGAGTGCTTCAAATCTACCAAGTTCAGCTTTTTCACATCAAATTATGCTAAGGGAATGAATTCCAATTGAAAAATATCAACTTTATGCACAAAACCCGAAATTAGCCAATACCCGACCCCCGTGCCTGCATCTTGGAACTCGACAAACTTTATACCAAAACGATCCTCATCATCTCACGAGTCCGTACATATAGAGAACCCTGAAATCGGGGTCCGTTTGACCCCTCAAATCATCCCTAAAAGGCCTCATAATCTCAAGCCCTAATTTCATATTTTTCTACTGATTTCCCCCAATTAAACACTGTTAATTTAGTCCTTAATCACATATAATCGAGTTATGGGGTCCAAAATCCTAACCTCAATGAAGAACAATTGTTTTTCCTCTTCAAAATCGCTCCAAAAGCTCTATTCCTATTAAAAAATGGTGGAAATTTGGGCAAAGGTCGCGGATGGGTTAAATATATACTGCGCAGGTATTACACATTGCGAACGCATCAAAACAACCGCATTCGCATAGAAAAAATTCCAACAGCCCTAAGTTTCCTCTATGCGAACGCGGCTACCAGCCCACGAACGCACAACTTCCACCTGCCCCACCTTCGCGATCGCACCCCAGGCCCCGCGAATGCATATACCAATGGGCCTGGGGGTCCCTCAACCGCCTATACTCTACGTGAACGCACATCTACTCCCGCGTTCGCAATGCCCAGACCACTTAACCCTCCGCGTTCGCACCTCAACCTTCGCGAATGCACAAAAAGAATTACCCAACTCCCCAAATTCTCCTATGCGAACGCGTGGTCCCTTCCGCGAACGCATAGGGTAAAATGTCTCTGCAGAAACACCAGCAAAACCAGCAAACTCTCAAAGTCCGAAAGTGCTCGTTTGAGCATCCGAAATACACCCAAGTCCCTCGAGACCTCAACCAAACCTACCAACGTATCCCATAACATCATTCAAACTTATTCGAGCCTTCAAAATATCAAAAATAACATCAAAACACAAAAATTACATCAAATTCAAGCCTATGAACTTTGAAATTTCTAAAATCCACCAACGATGCCGAAAATATCCAAAACACCTCCGATTGACCTGAAATTTTGGAGACATATTCAAACTGACATTATGAACCTGTTCCAACTTCCGGAATCCAATTCCGACCTCGATAGCCTATTTTCCACGGCCAACCGGAAATCACCAAAAACTAACTTTCGCCAATTCAAGCCTAAATCTACACCGAACATCACAAAAATATTCCGAGCACACTCCTAAGTCCCAAATCAGCTAACGAAGCTATCCGAACCATAAAATACGTATTCTGAGGTTATTTACCAATAAGTCAACTCTCAGTTGACTTTTCCAACTATAAGGCTATTTTAAAAGACTAAATGACTAAATTCTCACTACAACCATTCTGAACCCGAGAAATTTACTCTAACACATCCTAAACAATATAAACAACCTATGATAAGGCAAAAATAGTAGATATAATGCAAATTCTACGTAATGACCGACCGGGTCGATACAACGTGCATGTTTGGTTTGGAGCCCCGAGGGCTCGGGTGAGTTTCGGGTAGGCTACAGAGAGTCTAGACTTAGAAAATTTCATCACAGCTGAAAATATGGTGTTGCAGACCTCTGATCTCGCATTTGCGATATCAGGCTTCACATTTGCGAAGTCCTGGGCCAGCCCTAGATCTCGCAAATGCGAGATTTCTGGTCGCAATTGCGAGCTGCCCGAATGTCGAGAATGCGACATTTTTATCCATTTGCGATGACAACCGAAATTTAAGGGTTCGCAAATGTGAGGCACCCAGTTAAATCAGATTTTAGACGGGGTTTTCACTTCTTTTTCAATTCTCTCAAACCCTTTCCAAAGACCCAAACTTCTCCAAATCATTGGTAAGTGATCTCTAACTAATTCCTTTCATTCCTTAACAACTTTTAACAAGATTTCCACCAAAAATCTAGAGTTTTCATGGTAAGAAAATTGGGGTTTTTGGTTAGAACTTAGGAATTTCAAATTTGGGGATTTAGACTTCGAATTGAGGTCGGATTCCAAAACCAATTGTATATCCGGGCTCGGGGGGATTGGGTAAACGGGTTTTGGTCCGAACCTCGAGTTTAGACCAAGCAGGTCCGGGGTCGATTTTTGTATTTTGTAACGACCCGACCGACCGTTTTGAGCTCTAGTGCGTCGTTCGGTAGTTTGAGGACATAAGCAACTTCGTTTCAGGTATTATGACTCGTAAGCGTGGTCAGAGTTGAATTTCGGGAAGCTCGGAGTAAAATTGGAAAGAAAATTCTCATTTCGGAAGCCTTAAGTTGGAAGAATTGACTAATATTGGAATTTTGAGTAAACAACCTCAGAATCAGGATTCGAAGGTTCTGGCAGGTTCGTATGATGATTTCGGACATGACGTATGTTCTGATGGGGATTTGGATAACCCAGGAACGTTTCGGCATATATTGTGGAAGTTAGCATTTTAGAAGGAATTTCATAAGTCTGGGTTGAAAGGCATTTCAGTGATATAGATGTTCGTTTGGGATTCCGATCTAGGAATACCTCCGTAAGGTGATTCTGGAGTTGGGAGCGCGATCGAAAGTGAATTCGGATGTCCGTAGGTTATTTTGAAGTCATTTGGCTAAAGAAGGAAATTTGAAGGTTTTTGAGAAATCCGACCGGAAGTGGAAATTTTGATATCGGGGTCGGAATGCGATTACGAAAGTTAGAGCAGGTCCGTAATGTCGAGTATGACTTGTGTGCAAACTTTAGGGTCAATCGGACGTGATTTGTAGGTTTCGGCACCGAATGTAGAAGTTTGAAATTTCTAAGTTCATAAAGTTTGAATTTTGGTGCGATTCGTGATTTTGGCGTTGTTTGATGTGATTTCAGGCCTCGATCAAGTCCATGGGATGTTATGGGACTGAGTCGTGTGATTGGACAGGGTCCCGAGGGCCTCGGGTGTGTTTCGGAGTGGTTTCAGATCGTTTTCTTCCTGTCTGCTGCTGCTGTTTTCTGGTGTCACTGATGTGCTATGCGACCGCGGTCCATAGTGTGCGATCGCGAAGAAGAAATTAGAGGGCTGGATATTTTGGTCTATGCGATCGCGAGAAAGGAGGGTGAGATCGCACAGTGCACCTGGGGGATGCTGGGTTGGCTTATGCGATCGCAGGAAGTGCAATGCGATCGCGAAGGAGGAAAAGTTGAGGCTACAGGTTGATGGCTTATGCGATCGCGGGGTTGAATTTGCGATCGCACAGTGTACGTTTGGAGGCTTCTTGGACTTGGCTTATGCGATCGCGGATGAAGGAGTGCGATCGCATAGAAGGACGCCTGGGATTGTACTAATTTAAATGGACTTGGTTCATTTTTCTTCCATTTTTCTCATGGCTAGGACGATTTTGGAGAGTTTCAAAGGGGGATTTTCATCAAGCAACACTAGGTAAGTAATTTCTTCCCATTTTTGAGTTAAATACAAGGTTTATACATGGATTTGAACATGAAGATTTGCGGAAAGGTTTGGAATTTTGAAGAAAAACCTAGAATTGGTAGTTTTGAATTTTGACCACGAATTTGAGCATGGAAATTAGAGCAAATTATATATTTGAGTTAGTAAGACTACGGGTAGAGTTTATCTTCGAGAAATTTCAGAATCCGAGCACGTGGGCCCGAGGGAATTTTGGTCAATTCCTTGAGCGGAGTTGGTAATTTATATAATTTGAATTATTACAAGTATTAGAGTGAATTTTCATTGGTTTGACCGTTATTTGGCTAGTTTTGGGGTGTTGTGCATCAATTGGAGTCGTCGGAAGGGGCTTGGAAG
>ML291937.1:0-19708 GCA_005239495.1 Nicotiana undulata
CTCTATCCCGACCTTTATGACATTTATGTACTCTTAGAGGCTTGTAGACATATGTCGTATACGCGAAAGATTGTACGGCCTTGTCGGCCTGTGTTTTGAGTTTATAAATGATTATGTTGGCCTATTAGGCCCGTATGTCACGTGTATATGATGATGTAATAAGAAAGATGTGTTACGTTGGTACTCGATCGAGTAAGGTACCGAGTGCCTGTCGCGGCCCATCGGTTTGGGTCGTGACATGAACCTCTGTGATTTCGTGTATTCAGGCGTAGTGAGTCTCTGTACCTCCTGGGTATTATGCGATCTATTTGTCCCCTCTACCCCATAGTCCTTGTGTGCAACTCTATATTGTTGAGCTTTTGATTGGTGTTTCTGATTGTTTCAAGTTAGTCTTTTTGAAACAACTCTCCAGTTTTAAAAGAAAACTCCTTTCTTAAACTATGAACTTTCCTCTCTTCCCTGCGCTTCACACTACTCTTAGAAATTAGGTCCTACCCCCTTCGTGTGAGCATTGCCTTGAGTACCCCTCAGTACTCATTGAACTTTGACACACAAGGCTGGTAATTCCACACTGCACTTTGTTAAAATCTTGGCAATTTGCTTGGGTGCTGGTATTGGCCAGGGACCCATTTGGGGCCCTAGGAAACTTTGCCGGACCCAATCCATGTAAGGTTGTGTAACTTGAAAGGAGTGAGGCTGGGAGATTGGGCCTGATTGAAGGCTTCCTATAGAATAACTTCTTATTTTTCTTTTTTTTCGTTACTGTAATTCATTTATTACTGATTTGTAATAATTTGTAAGCGAATAACTGGGGCTGGATAGTGGATACGGAGGGTTATGCAATTTAGTGTAATCATGGGTAGACAACATGCTTATAGGCTTCTATTTACATACTTGTGCAATAGCTAATCTGCCTAGGACATGCATCTCATTAGAAATCCTACTTTAGGTTCTTCAATTTTCAGCATATCTATTATGTTCATTTCGTAAACCATGATCACAGTAATAACCAGAACAAGCAAATAAACGGTTGTAAGGCATTATCACTTCATTTTTTTATGATCATGGCATTTAGAAACCACGTTTTAGGGTACTCATGTGTGCATTAGATATCCTGCCTTTAGGACTTATTATTTGTCGAACTACAGTAGCTGAAAGCCCAATTAGCATGTAAATCAAATAATCCCATAAAATATGATTAGTATACTTGAAACATTTTCTACAAATATATATCTTTAAAATCAGAATCTAAATATGCATGTTCACCCTTTGAGATAGTTAGGTAATGTATACGATGCCTAGGCAAACTTTAGGCCTAATGCGTATTAAAATCAAATCAATTATGTTCTACTAGTTTAATCAGCCTCTTTTAACCTTTTTGAACTCTGCTTCTCCCATTCTTGATTTTGCCTCTCCGAAGTTCACTCTACTTCTTATTAAGACTCCTACTCTATATTTTTAGCAAATCTTGAAGTCGTGTATTTTCTAACCCTTAGGATTTTCTGGTTCTTTCACTATTATGTTTTCAAATTGCTGGGTTGTAAAGTTACTTCACTCCGCTCTAATCGTGCCATTCTGAATCCTTGCTCTGTAAACCTGCTATTTTTGGTACAATTTTACCACTCTTTTACTATAATTCTTTTTTTAATTACTACTCTCTGTTAAGCTACTGCATTTTAGTCACTTCTCTTTTAAAATCACTATGTCACTGCAAACCATGCTTTAATGATTTTCATCTGTATTTTCTGGAAACTTTAAATCCCTGTATATCTTCTAAATCCTACCGTTGTCTCTAAACAACTGCATTTCTGAAAATCAACCATTTTCTGAATTACTCAATCTAAATTGAATTGTCTACTTCATCGCTAAGTTTTTCAAAGCAGATCCTTTTGCAACTTACTGGTTTCACTTTAAACTCCTGTTTTAAACTCCCATCGTTGAGACCTTAAGTGTGTTTGAGACGTGCTACTTATATGTCTACCTGTGAAGGGGTCTGCGAGCCTTTATTTCCTCTATGTGTTCCCTTATACGTGTAGTCCTACTTGTTACGTATGTCGCTTAGTGTTTTATCCTTTAAACCTAAGGGTTCAGCCTAGTCCCTGCCTTGTAGGAATAGTAGTCCTAAATACCCTCCAGGACTTATAGAATGAGATGGGTAATAGCACGCAATAAGCACTCAGGACCAGCACACACACATTTTAAAATAACCTTAACGGGGTGGGAAGGGTAGAATACGGATATGATGACCGGTGAGCTAATACCACGTGTAGCCGCCTCTTTGAGGAAGTGACATACAGGGTATTGCATTAATGTGATACGTATTACTTTAAACCTAGGATAATTTTCTTTAAATATTTGCAATGTTTCTAAAAGCTTTCTTTAATAAAACTTGTGCTTTGTATGAAATCCCCTCTTATATGAGCCTTACTTGTTTGTCTTTCCAAATTCACAAAACTTCTTGGTTGGGACCCACAGTTGTGGATCCTGAGGGGTGCCTAACACCTTCCCCTTGGGATAATTTCAAGCCCTTACCCAATCTCTGGTAATGCAAACTAGTTCATGAGTTATTTACTCTAGGTGCCCTAACGCACCATAAAAATTGTTAGGTGGCGACTCTTCCTTAAACCTTTCCTTTAAGGAGTTGTCCAAAATGTCATAAACCCGATCTCTCTGTACCTAACCCGTGCGATAGAAAAAGGGGGGCACGACATTCGTTACCTCGCCTATACGTTGGACATGAATACACATAACAAATAAGACTCTATGCCTAATCCCTCAAGCTAAGGTTAGGCCAAACACTTACCTCGGCTCCAAAATACAAGTCAAGCTTCAATTACAGCCTTTCCTCTCCAATCCAACTCCGAGTCGATGATATCTAGACATAATTTATTTATTAACATCAATAGTTACTCAATAAACAAATTCAAAATCCTAATTATACATTCCCTATCATTCTTCCAAAAATACCACAATTCGACCCCGGGCCCGCATGCTCGAATCCCGAAAATTCTCGGAGGAATCACTCACCCATAGCCCAAGGATCATTAATATGAAGTTTCTACTTGAATTCATAGCAATAATCGGACAATACGCCAATTTCTCAAGAACCCTAAATTTACTACCCAATTCTTGGTTTTCAATTAATTTAGTAGTAAACCCTATTAATAATTCATGCATGAAACTAGTATTAGGAAGGAATTAACTTACCTTAACAGTAGCTAGGTCGTGGTGTGTCCTTCCCAAGCTCACAAGTCTCTAAAGGGGTTTTTGGTATGAAGGGAATGAAGAAATCCCGAGTTTTTGGCATTTAAAACAATCTGGCCTATAGGGGTTCCACACTTGCGGCCTTGGGACCGCACCGGCGAGAAAAAGCTCGCACCTACGGAAAATGGTCAAGGCAGGCTGCGGTCGCACCTGCGGAGCTGGAGACCGCACATGTGGCTCCGCTTCTGTGGAAAAAGAACCGCACCTGCGGAACCTCCGCACCAGCGAGGCTGGGACCACAGGAGCGGTCCCGTAGCTGCGGCTGGGCAACCGCACCTACGGTCACACCAGCAACAGCTGCACCAGCAGTTGTTCTAGATGGTTTTTAGCCCCGTTGGGTGTTCGGAAGGCACATGGGCCCACCCGAGCCATTGTCCAAATATACCAACAAGTCCTAAATCATAATACGGACTCGCTCGAGCCTTCGGAACACCCAAAACAACGCTAAATCTCAAAATCACATCCCAAAACCCCTTAAATCCTAACTTAAGAAACCTCAAGTTCTTGATTCTATAACAATGCGCCGGACCGACCTATACAACTCGGAATGACATCAAATTTTGCAGACAAGTCACAATTGACATAACGGGACTATTCCCGATCTCGGAATCACATTTGGACCTCGATAACATAAAATCACGTTCCAAACCAAATCTCCATTTAAGGAAATCCTTATAACTTCATTAACCCTCAATTTCCCATTTTTGATCCGAAACACGTCAAATCAAGTCCGTTCCTTACCAAATTTCACAGATAACTCAAATAACACATATTGAACCTGTTCGGGGCTCCGGTACCATAATACGGGCCCGACAACACACGTTTCACATCGAGGTTCATTTTCATAAGCCTTTATTATTTTCAGAAAACCATTTTCTTTAAAAATTCATTTCTCGGACTTGGGACCTCAGAATTCGATTCCGGGCATACACCCCAGTCCCATATTTTCCTATGGACCCTCCAGGACCGTCAAATCACGGGTCCGAGTCCATTTACCAAGAATGTTGACCAAAGTCAACTTTATTCAATTAATTATCATAAATTCAACTTTTCATCAAATTTCCACATAAAGGCTTCCCTGCTACGCGCCCAAGATGCGCACGCTCATCGAGGTGAGATTAACGGAGACTCTCAAGGCCTCGGGACACAGCTTTAGCTAAATTTACACAGGATGACCTTTTGGGTCATCACAATACAAAGTTCCTAAGGGAGTATGAGGACATATTCGCCTGGTCATATGATGACATGACTGGTCTAAGTACGTCAATTTTGGCTCACAAACTTCTGACAAATCTGACATGTCCACCGATAAAACAGAAGCTCAGAAAGTTCAAGCCTGACATGAGTTTGAATATCAAAGAAACAGTTACCAAGCAGATCAACGCCAGAGTTCTCCGGGTAGTTGAATACCCAACATGGTTAGCCAACAACGTACCTGTGCCAAAGAAAGACGGGAAGGTTAGAGTCTGTGTCGATTACCGGGATCTCAACCGGTCCAGTCCGAAACATGACTTCCCCCTGCCGAACATACACATTTTAATTGACAACTGCGCCAAACATGAGTATAGTCCTTCGTAGATTGCTTCGCTGGTTATCATCAAATTTGGATGGATGAGGAAGATGCTGAGAAAACGGCATTCATCACGCCCTGGGGAGTGTACTGTTACAAGATGATCTCGTTCAGTTTAAAGAATGCAGGGGCCACCTACATGAGGGCGATGACTACCATATTCCATGACATGATTCACAAAGAGATCGAGGTGTATGTGGACGACGTCATTATCAAATCAAAGAAAGTTACCAGTCACATGGAAGATTTAAGGAAGTTCTTCAACAAGTTGAGAAAATATAATCTGAAGCTGAACCCCGCAATGTGTGCATTCGGGGTTCCTGCTGGGAAGTTGCTGGGATTCATTGTGAGCCGCTGAGGAATAGAATTGGATCCATCAAAGGTAAAAGCCATTCAGAAACTACCACTACCAAAGAACAGGAAAGATGTTATGCGCTTCTTGGGAAGACTCAATTACATCAGCCGATTCATAGCACAATCTACATTCATCTGTGAGCCGATCTTCAAAATGCTAAGGAAGGACATTGCAACTAAATGGACCGAGGATTGTCAAAAAGCTTTCGACAAAATCAAGGAGTATTTATTCACACCGCCGGTCTTGGTACCATCTGAGCCAGGTAGACCCCTGCTACTCTACCTTGCAGTACTAGATGGGGCTTTCGGTTGCATTCTTGGGAAACATGACAAAACAGGAAGGAAGGAACAAGCTATTTATTATCTCAACAAGAAGTTCACTCGATATAAAGGCCCGATATTCTTTGCTGGAACGCACTTGCTGCGCTTTGACTTGGGTCGCTTAAAAGTTGAGACACTACTTCTGTGCCTACACAACATATCTCATATCAAGGATGGATCCATTAAAATACATCTTTCAGAAATCCATGCCCACTGGCAAGCTAGCCAAGTGGCAAATCCTGTTGAGTGAGTTCGACATGATTTATGTGACTCAAAAAGCAGTCAAGGGACAAGCATTAGCAGACCATCTTCCTGAGAATCCAGTGGACGGAGAATACGAACCCCTGAAAACGTATTTTCCTGATGAAGAAGTATCATTCGTAGGAGAAGACATTGCAAAATCCTACAACGGTTGGAGGATGTTCTTTGATGGTGCAGCAAACTTCAAAGGAGTCGATATCAGAGCAGTTTTAATATCGAAAACAGGTCAGCATTATCCATCATCCGCCAAACTCAAGTTTCCTTGCACCAACAACATGGCTGAATATGAGGCATGTATCTTAGGGCTCAACATGGCCATTGACATGAACGTCCAAGAGCTATTAGTTATTGGTGACTCAGACTTGTTGGTACATCAAGTACAAGGAGAATGGGCAACCAAAAATTCCAAGATACTACCCTATCTACATCACGTTCAGGAGTTGAGAAAGAGGTTCACAAAGATAGAGTTCTGGCATGTCCCCAAAATCCAGAATGAGTTTGCCGATGCTCTGGCTACCTTGTCACCTATGATTCAGCATCCAAACAAAACTTCCATTGACCCCATTCAAGTGAAAATTCACAGTCAGCCGGCCTACTGTGCCCATGTTGAAGAAGAAGCAGACATAAATCCTTGGTTTCATGACATCAAGTAATATTTGGCAAAAGGAGAATAACCAGAGCTTGCAAACGCCACTCAAAAGTGCACACTTCGGAGATTGTCTAACAATTTCTTTCACAGCGGAGGAATCCTGTATAGGAGGACTCATGATTTTGGGTTATTAAGGTGCGTCGACGCAAAGGAAGCATCAAAACTAATGGAAGAAATTCATGATGGGACCTGCGGTCCACATATGAACGGGTTTATATTAGCGAAGAAGATACTCCGAGCGGGTTATTTCTAGATGGACATGGAAACAGATTGCATCCATTACGTCTGAAAATGCCACCGTTGTCAAATACATGGAGATATGATAAAGGTACCTCCGACTGAGCTTAACGCAACAAGTTCACCATGGTTGTTCGCCGCCTGGGGCATGGACGTCATTGGACCTATCGAGCCTGCCACCTATAACAGACACATGTTTATTCTGGTTGCCATTGATTACTTTACTAAATGGGTCGAAGCAGCCTCCTACAAAGCAGTTACCAAGAAAGTCGTGGCCGGCTTTGTCCGCGACCATGTTATTTGTTGGTTCGGAATTCCAGAGTCAATCATCACCGACAACGGTTCTCATCTCAACAGTAACTTGACGAAAGCCATGTGTGAAACATTCAAGATCAAACACAAGAACTCCAACCCTTACAGACCTCAGATGAATGGAGCTGTAGAAGCCGCTAACAAAAACATCAATAAGATACTAAGGAAGATGATAGAAAGGCACAAGCAATGGCATGAAAAGTTATCATTCGCCCTACTGGGGTATCGCACCACAGTTCGCACATCAACCGGGGCAACCCCCTACATGTTAGTTTACTGTACAGAGGCTGTGATCCCTGCCGAGGTTGAGATTCCATCTCTGAGAATTATACAAGAAGCTGAGCTCATCGACGCGGAATGGGTAAGGAACCGTTCTGAGCAACTAGCCCTCATAGACGGAAATAGAATGAACGCAGTTTGTCATGGTGAACTATATCAGAACAGAATGACTAGAGCCTTCAACAAGAAATTCAAGGCAAGACGATTCACACCAGGGCAACTGGTGCTGAAGAAAATCTTTCCTCACCAAGACGAAGCCAAAGGGAAGTTTTCTCCCAATTGGCAGGGTCCGTACATGGTTCACAGAGTGCTGCCATGAGGAGCCCTCATACTTGCAGAAATGGACGGAGAAGTTTGGCCAAAACCAATCAATTCAGATGCAGTCAAGCGCTACTATGTGTAACTCCTTATGCTTTTGTCAACAATGTAAACTGAACTACACCTGACCTGATTCCCATTTAAAAGGGGATACGTAGGCAGCCTTATGGGTTCGGTCACAATTTGGTAAAATTTCATTATCCCCACGAATGGAAACTGGGACAGAATTTTGAAGTAAGTTCAGCCAATCGCCGCACGAGCAACAACCATAATTATTCACCCATCAAACTAGGGCAGAATTTTGAGGAGGACCCTCAAAATTCTGTGACAGGAGAGGTTGCAACGTCTCGAACCGCGTCCCAGTCGTCGGTTTATCTAAAAACTATTTTTAAATTATATGCTTATATTGTATCTTTACAAAATTATGCATATTTATTTTTTACTTAAACAACTTGTTTAGCAAACGCTACCCTAGTGATACAGACAGTATCATCACGATCAAGTGAGCAAGTCAAGTAAAGCCAGCGGGAACGCGAACTACCCTTTCCCCTTACATAACTCACGATTTTTCTTTGGATGCATGAACAAAGATCACAAAGGCCCCAAAAACATATTACCCTCTCGAAGAACACACATAGCTCAAAGACACACTTCTCACGCTCGTTGCATACGCCGACATTTAGTATCATCACAAATGGCACTCCACTTATCGCAATACTCACAACAATCATATCGCTGCAATTTATCACCAGCTAAGAACTCCTATCTACATTTTATTTTCTGCACTTACACTGCATAAGTCTATTATTCTACCTTCAGAGGTTAAACGCTACCTCCATCTGCATTTTATCTCCTGCATAAGGCTACTATTCTGCCTTTCGAGGTTAAGCGCTACCTCCATCTGCATTTTATCTCCTGCATAAGGCTACCTTTCTGCCTTCCGAGACTAAACGATGTCTCCATCTACATCTGCATTGCATAAGGCTACCTTTCTTTCTTCCGAGACTAAACGTTGTCTCCATTCACATCTTGTATAAGGCTACCTTTCTACCTTTCGAGACTAAACGCTGTCTCCATCTGCATCTGCATTGCATAAGGCTACAATTCTGCCTTCCGAGACTAAACGTTGTCTCCATCTGCATCTGCATTTATTTCTTGCATAAGGCTACCATCCTGCCTTCCGAGGCTAACGCTGCCTCCCATTTACTTTTCAAAGCAATCACTGTCTTTGTCATCATTTACTTCGCTCCCTTTTGGGCTAAGCTCTGCCCTTCTAATTCGCAAGACTAAGCTCTGTCTTGTTAGCATCATACTATTGCATTTCTCATGGGCTGAAATATCACCAACCTATCCAAAGGCGTCATCGTTAAGAGGCACCATCTTCATGGCCCGAGACATCATTTCATGGCCTGAGGATCTCTTTTATCAGTTTGCATATCATTATTAAAAGGCACCATGGTTCGGAGGCACCATCCTCATGCCCCGAGAACATCATTTCATAGCCTGCGAATCCCGCATCAAGCGATTCATGGCCCAGGACATCATGATCTAAGGATGTCATCCTCAACCGTCCGAAGACAGCATTCATAGTCCAACGGGAATCTGCATCATGCTTAAATTACGTAAAATATATGCTTGTTATTTATTTTCAGGAAATACGGCTGGGAATAGCCAGCCAGGCAGGAGCGGACCGCTCCAGTTCTCCAAAATACCCCGTAAGCCATCTTGTTCACCGCGCCTTGCGCCTTGCGTCCGTCCTTGTAAGACTTCACCGGTATACTTCGCCGATGACTCATGAACTATATACGGCCTGATTCCTGTAAAACCAGGAATATGAAGGCAACTCAGAAACCGTGGTGCAGCCTAAATCTTACATGCTATTTCCACTCGGTCAAAATTGGCCATCATATCTTTACCCGACAACTCTTTCATCCTTCCCGGGTAAAGGGGGACAGCTGTTGATACCCAATTTTTCTCAAACTATTTTAAAACTTGCATATATACTTTCAAAATCGTTCTTTTCAGTGAGTGGTATTTTCCCATAATTTTTTGTGTTTTTTATCAAATTAGTTTTTATTTATTTAATACTTTATGTTCCATAATTATTCATAAATGATCTTATAAATAATTTCAAAACATCTTCTGGCTCAATATGTTATTCATAATCCTATTTAGCTCCATTAGAATTTAATTGTTTCACAAATTAACCAATATTGGCATTATTTAGTTAATTTCAGCAACTTTGCGATAATAGCAAAAATATACATTTATATCGTTTTTTAAAGCAGCAACTGATCATTTTATATTTTTATAATAGTTAGCTATCTTAATTTAATTTATTTGGTTTTAATTTCATCTTACGCAATTATCAGCTATTTTAATTAATTAATTATCTTATTTTTTGGGGCATTTAACATTTAGCCCATTTTTATTTAAAATCTAGCCAACCTCTAACCCAACCCACCTGACCCTTTAACCCAATTGAATACCCAGCCCAACTAATATCCTACCTGGCCCAACCCCCAAATCAATCTGAGTCGTTGATCAATTTAGATCAATGGCCCAGCTTTCTATTTCCATAATTAAACCCAACTACCCCCTTCACCGACCCCTCATTTCTCACCTCTCATCCTCTCTCTATCTCTCTCTGTTCGTCTCTGGTTCTCTCTAGAAGCCTCCCTTGGCCTCTCACCTCCGATCGATTCCGTTCGTCTTCTCCGGCCGATTCTCTCACCGGAAGCCATGGGTCCTCATCATCTCCTGGTTATCTATCCTCCTTGCACCGGCCCAGTGATACCCTAAAGCCCTCAGGCAAAACTGGTCGGTTCACTCACCTCTCATGGTCCCCATGCCACTTTCCGGCCTCCCCCGGCCGTTTGAGTAAGAACTACAACCTTTCCGGCTTAAGCCGACGACGACTTTGAGGTTTTTCCTGCTACCCTGGGTTCCACGAAACCCTAACCCTATGTATTTTTATTTCCTCTAGATCTGCTTTAGATCTACGATATTACGAGCTTCTTTACATGTTCTTCTCTGAAAAAACCTTCATCTTCAACGTTTTTTCATTTTCAAAAAACTAAGGTTTCTTAACCCCTTTCAAAAAATGATTCTTCTTCCAATTTTAAGTGTTTTCTACTATGTTTAAATGATTCTCTTATGTTTTCTTGTTATCTAAGTTAGTATGCTAAAAAGACCTAATTTTCTAGGATGTCTGACTGTGTGTTCATGCGTGTTTGTTCTTATGAAACTATATGTGTATTCTTTCTGATTCTCGCTTTAACTTGTTGTTAGGTTTTCAATCTTCTACTGTTTCTCCAAATGTTTGCTTAGGGTTTCTCTGATTTTGTTCGATACATGTTGTTTAACGTTTGATAGGTCTGATTATTTGCCTTATTTATTATTCACATAATTATTTGTACTGGTTTTATGTAATCTTCTCAGACCTGTGATATCTTTCCTGAATCTGTGATTTTGTGTATTTCCCTTGTAATTCTATACTGATTTTTGAATTGTTTCCTTATTTGTGTGATACTTTCCTTAGTTAATATGGAATCCCTGTGATTTTCAATTCTAGCTGTGATTCTTGTGACTAATTTTCATAACTAAATTGTACTATACCTTATTTATGTGCATGAATATGTTGTTGCTTGTTTGGCATATACTTTCCCCTAATTATGTTTTATGTACCTAGACTTAATTGCTTGTTATATACTCTACTACTCTTGTTATGGTAAAGGTCAATTTTATAGTTGATATTTTTCCTTATTTAACTCTAATTGTATCGTTTGAACTATGACTCTCTAATTAAAGGGAGTCTAGGTCTTTGATTGATTCTGATTGAACATTATTTCTATAACTATGTTAAACTATTACTCCTTACCTTATTTCACTACTCGTTTTTTTTTTCAAAACTATAAATACCTTACTCCCTCTTTAGCATAGGACAACCAATACACACGAACAAGATACATTGTTCTAGGTTCTCTCCTACACCCACACATATACTGTCTTGCTTCTCTTGCTGTTACTTGCAACTCAGTTGGCTGCAAGTCAAAACTGAGTGACTCTACTGTGCTAATGCTTTGCTGCTCCACTGTTCCACACACTATTGCTCTGCCTCTCTTCACTTTACTGCTCTTCATTAATTTTCCGCATTTCATTCAACCGGTATAATTTCAGTTTAAGCCTACATCATCTAAAACAATATGTTTCTGTTTGTATTAAGATTCCTTCTATGTCTCTTATGCTTCTATTTGTGGTTCTGCTGTTTGCCTTGCAATTAGCATGTCTAGTCTGTCTATGTGACCTCCATTTAGTTCAACATGTTTATTTTGTCTATGTGATATCTCTTTCCCTTTAGTTCAGTATGTTTATTTTGTCTATGTGATCTCTCTTTCCCTCAATGTTTAGCATGTCTACTTGTCTATGTGCTCTCTTCCCTTTCAGTTCAGCATGTCCAGTACTTTTCTTATATGTTCTATTATGAATCTGTCTTACCCCCCCCCCCCCNCCTCCCCCCCCCCCCCCCCGATTACTGACACTACAAGCATGTACTCATGATACCTAGTTACTATGTAATCCTGAGCCTTTCCCCTGAACCTAAGGTGTAACTCTGTCCGACACTCCTTCAATCTAATGTTATTAAACTCTTTGGCATGAAAATTTGTGATAGATCATTGTTGTAACTAGTTAAGTTCTGTAAGACTTCTCTGAGGCTAACCTATGTGCAACTATGCTTCACATATGTATTACTTGTCCCCAATTCCCTTTCCCTTGTTTGTGTTTGTTTCTTGAACTATGTATGTTTTCTAAGTTGTTGATTGTCATGTCTCTTTTATTCTTCAAACTAGTTTTATAAAACAAACTCTTATGCTGTTCTCTAAAGCTATCTTTCAAACAATTATGTCAGAAAACTCTTTTTCAACTCAACTACTTCTAAAAACTCTGAGCACATCTCACTACTCCTGGTTTCTAAGTTCAGCCCCCTTCGTGTGAGCACTGCCCTGGGTGTCACGGCCCAATTTTCCCCTCCGTTGGGTACCGTGATGGCACCTAGTCTTAGGGACTAGGTAAGCCTAATATATTACTAAGCATCAACAATAATGAAATAAAACATAACAGTCTCGATATGAAAATCTTGACAGAGTTTACAATTTCCCAAAACCCGGTAAATACAAGTCATAAGCTCTACGAATTCTTTCTACAAAATCTAACTACAACTGTCTAGAAATGAATAAGTACAGTTGGAGATAAACTGGAAGGTGACTCCGAAACCTACGAACGCAGCATCAGGTTTACCTTGAGTCTCCTCATCAACGGTGATCCGTGCAACTAATAACGGTCAATACCTGGATCTGTGCAAACAAAAATGCACAGAAGAGTAGTATGACCACACCACAGCGGTGCCCAGTAAGTATCAAGACTAACCTTGGTAAAGTAGTAACGAGGACTAGTCAAGACCCCACTGGTCTAATAAGAAAAAGGCATAAATACGAAGATAATGACCGAAACGTAATGTCTATCTAAAGATTTTCGCTGAAATAAACAGTAAGATAGAATAATACGGAAGAAAACTCAGCAAATACGATTTACGGCAACAAAGAAGAAATACGCAAAGAGAACATAAGAAATGACAAGCCAAAGTCGAAGTCACAACCCAATAAGCATTAACAACCTATCACTATATCAATTTCTTCATATCAGGATTAAACCAATAAACTCAATAGAGCTGGTAAAAACGTCGAGTGAAAACATTTAAATCGTGAGTTTAGATTTGAAGGTTTTGAAATTATAATCATTTCGGAAATAAGGAAAACTTCTTTGAAACATAGTTTCTCTGAATGTATATTTATATCTTTTTAAAGAGGAATCCTTAAAGCATAGTTCCTTCAAAATACGTGGTGTTCATATATACTTTCCCAAATACTGCTTTTCCAAATATCATTTGTCCAAATATACTTTCCCAAGTACTGCTTTTCTAAATATCATTTGTCAAAATATACTTTCCTAGATACTGCCCTTTCAAATAACATTTGTTCAAATATACTTTCCCAAATACTGCTTTTCCAAATATCATTTGTCCAAATATACTTTTCCAAGTACTGCTTTTCCAAATATCATTTGTCAAAATATTCTTTCCCAGATACTGCCCTTTCAAATAACATTTGTTCAAATGTACTTTCCCAAATACTGCTTTTTCAAATATCACTTTTCTGCAAGACAAATACTTTTCAAAATACATATATATATATATATATATATATATATATATGTGTGTGTGTGTGTGTGTGTGTGTGTGTGTGTGTGTGTGTGTGTGTGTGTCTTTTTCAATCCAATCTCATCAATGGTAACCTCACCGGAACCCAATCCGTAACTCGGGATTTGTCATGCAATGCGGTACAGGGGAAAAGCTCCCGGATCTCAGTCCGTAGTCCCAATTTAAATATGCGATGCAGTACAGGGGGAAAGCTCCCGGATCTCAGTCCGTAGTCCCAATTTAAATATGCGATGCAGTACAGGGGGAAAGCTCTTGGATCTCAGTCTGTAGTCCCAATTTATATATGCGATGCAGTACAGGGGGAAAGCTCCGGAATCTCAGTCTGTAGTCCCAATTTAAATATGCAATGCAGTACAGGGGGAACGCTCCCGGCTCTCAGTCCGTAGTCCTAATTTAAATATGCGATGCAGTACAGGGGGAAAGCTCCCGGATCTCAATCCGTAGTCCCAATTTAAATATGCAATGCAGTACTAAGAAAAACAACCAGAATGCGACAGAACAGCACACAGTGCCACAACAGGCAATAAAACAACAAACAAAATGTAGGGTGCGATGAGCAATCAAATACAAGGAATTAAATCACCAGAATGATAAAACTCACTCATAAGAAATAGCCACTGAAAGGAATACCAAGCACAAGGAAAGTAGCATAGCGAGGAGAAAGCAAGGCAAATATGTCAGCGATTCCATGCATCCAAATTCACAACCAAAGAAAACCAAATAATCCCGACAAGGGCATCAACTATAACCAATCTCACTTAGGCAATCAACTTTATCGAATAAACTCAACTCGAACGAGTATTCAATAGGTAGGCAACCCCTAAGTAATACCACCAACACAAAAATTTACCCAATTAATCCTAAGTAGCAATTAAGGGAGGGGGATCACGTAATCACGATATACGACTCACGGGCATGCTTGACACCAAGGTATAGATATTCCAATTACTGCTAAACAATTATGGGGCGAGATCATACTAATCTTAATCAAATGAGCATAGTATGAAGAAAACTATAGCGTAACGGTAACAAAAGCAAGGTCTGCAAATAAGAAGCAAGGAAACACCAAGAAATCAACTTCTAATTCAACAAGGAGAGACGAAGCTAGAAATCAAGGATCGAGATATAACAATTTGCAGTTCATACGCGGGGAATGTAAGGACCTAAAATCCTAGAAGGGCAATCTAATTGCACATAAGTCCGAGTGCGCACTCGTCACCTCGCATACATGGACTGCAATCAACAAACAAGACTCAATCCTAGGGGTAGTTCCCCCACACAAGGTTAGGCAAGATACTTACCTCAAAGACGATAACCGGAATACTCAAAAGTAGACTTCTCGGGCAGAAAGACCTCCAGACGGCTCAAAATCAACTAGAACAACTTCAAAATGCACATAACACGTATAAGGAATGGTTCTGAATAATAAAATTTCAATCTTTACTAATTTATAAAAATCGACCCAAAAGTCGACCCCTGGGCCCGCACCTCGGAACCCGACAAATTTTACAATTTCCTTTTACCCATTCCGATACGAGTTCAACCATACCAAATTTATCCAAATCCGATGTCGTTTGGTTATTCAATTCATGAATTTTAAATTTAGAAATTTTCTTTCGAAAACCCAAGTTTCTTCAACCCAAAACACGAATTAAATGATAAAAATAAGAACTAATTCATGAAATATATTAAATTCTAGTGGAAGAAAACTTACCCATTCGAATAGTGTCAAAATCGCCCAAAACCGAGCTCTAGAACTCAAAATATCTTAAAAATGGCTTAACCCTCGTTTTTGGAATTATATAATCTGCCCAGGTTTTTAAAGCATCGCGATCGCAGAGAATTGGATGCGATCGCGAAGAGGAAGGGAAGGGCTGGCCAAAAGCTTCTATGCGATCGCGGAGCTGACACTGCGATCGCGGATAAGGAAAATGTTGCTGGCCAAATTGTGCTATGCGTTCGCGGCAACACGAATGCGAATGCGGAGAATGAGAACTGGGAACTATGCGAACGCAGGTTCACTGTGCGATCGCGATGAAGAGGGATATGTACTTCTGTGATCGCGGATGCTTCAATGCAATCGCATTGAACAAAACTGGGCGACCCAAAAATAACTTTATGCGATCGCGGCTTCATCTATGCGATCGCATAGAAGGAAACCAGAAACCAGTTTCAGCAGTGGAAAAATAAGGAAAAATGACCCGTAGCCTATCCGAAACACGCCCGAGGCCCTCGGGACCCCGTCCAAACACACACACAAGTCATATAACATAACACGGACTCGCTCGAGGTTTCAAAAAACACGAACTAACACCAAAATGACGAATCAAACCAAAAATCAAACTTAGAAATTTTCAAAACTCCAAATATCAAGACTCGCGTCGAAACCTATCAAAACAATCCGGAACGACATGAAATTTTGTAGGCAAGTCCTAATTGACACAACGGACTTACAGCCACTCTCGAAAATCCATTCCGAGCCCGATATCAAGATTTCACCTATCGACCGGAAATACCAAAATTCTAACCTTCGCCAAATTACCTCAAATCACCCTACGGAACTCCAAATCCAATTCCGGACGCACGCCTATGTCCAAAATCATCATACGAAGCTGTTTACATTAACCAAACTCATTCTGAGGTCATTTACATATAAGTCAAACCTCCGGTCAACTTTCATCACTTAAGCCTCCAAAACTGAAATTTTTCTTGTAATTCGACTCCGGATTATCCGGTAACTAATTCTAACCACGCACACAGGTCGATATACACAATGTGAGGTTGCTTATGACCTTATCCCACCGAACATAGCTTAAATTCTCAAAATGACCGGTCGGGTCATTACATTCTCCCCCTCTTAAAACAAACGTTCGCCCTGGAATGTGCCAAGATCCACCTTGAATTCATCCAATCACTGATTGCACACTTCCAACACACACCCGCAGATGCTCCCACGTCACCCCAACCTATGTAAGCCTGACGACACCATCACAACTGTAATTTAGCCTCCTTATCACCAACGATAAGCCTAATACCTCAATTCCTCACCCTATACTCATTTCCAAAAGGTCCGATCTTGAATCCATATCCGGCATTGGCCTTAACCAGCCGCATTAACTCATGCTTATACCCATATGGCACGACCACGCAATATAGCTCATCGCAATTAGGTTCAAATAGCACTCCTGATCACCATAACTGCCCGAAATCAATTCAACCTTGGCAACAGCCCCACATGTGGAAGAACTCCGCTCCAACCCCGTAATACTGATAAGGAAGCAATAAACACGAAGACCTTATTATTAGGCACCAAAATCACTAAGCCATAGCTAACACTACCCGGCACACATCCCACAAACCAAAACTAAAGAAGCACATAACGAAAATGAATGAATATGAAAAGAGAGACATATAAAGGACTATCAAACAAGCTCATAGGCATAACTCTCTATCAATATTGACTTACCACAGCAATATAACAAGGAAGAAACAAAGCATATGAGCAATCACAAGGATTCCATCCTAGTAAGAATTTCCACTACGGTACTCAGCCCGGTCTAAATATATCAAATCACAATTATCACTAGGGCCTCGACCTCAACTCTAAATCACATATTGAAAACATATCATGATAATTGAAATCACTCCCTTAACTCATCTCAGCTGATAGGAATCATAATACTAACTGAGCTCACATCTTAATGGTGTATCAAATCACAACAAGTAAACAAAGTACTCAGGAAAAATCATATGAAGCTTACCATAATGAATAATACGGACTCACCTCTGGTTTCATCATTAGCAAAGATGAATAAAATGACGGTACACACAACTACTACTCATAGAATTTCCCAACAGGAGTAACACAAAATGGAGTGCAAAACATGAAACTCACTCATAAAAGAAACAACAAATAAGGGAACTCGTCCCGACCAGCGGAACTATAATTCAATACGATTAGTGCCCCTCTGTAGCACATTAAAACAAACCTGAGTGATGATACCTAGCACAACGGTCTATAGCTTACTATATGAAACACATCGATGGGTCGGGCCTCCCCCTCTTGGGCGCCCTCCACACACCTGAATGCCCTGCCATAACACACTTACCTAAATCCTGGAGCAATCTCTTGCCCTGAGGTTATCATCTCCCCACTGAAACAATCTCTCTGCCAACATGGATGTGGGAAACCATACAACACGAATACTCTGAAACCAATGAATACATGAAAACTCTCATGCGAAGCTGATAATGCAAACTGAACTGGTTTATGCATAAAACCTCTACCGTATCGTACTCTGCCTCTACTAAGGACCAGTATATCTCTCCGGCCTATGTGCCTTCTAACTGAAGCAACCAAGCGAGGTATATACCTGATCAACTCACTGAATCTCACGACGTACCCTAATATAGACATAGGGCCCTGACACAACTGTTCAAATTCCGTGCGCTCTGCATCTCGGAGAGACTGGGTGCAACTCCCTCAATGGCATCTCTGGGACCTGAATCCATGCAAGTGAAACTGACTTGGCTGGGCTACTCCACTCATGTTCCCACCACTACTGACAAGCCCACTACTCTGAACCTGAGACGTGACAAAAGTAATCCTCCTCATCCCCACAATACCCGAAGTACGAAGAATATAGTGGCACTCCCCCAGAAAACCCTGGCATCATCTGTCACCAATTCACTGAAAGATAGGAGGGTGGTATTTCCTGTACCTTTAAATTCTCAAGGTGTTCTTCTTCCGATGTTGCTGCTCTAACTACAGGCTGAATGGAAACCACATGTTGTGCTGCGATGACAACGGGAACCTGACCCACATGGCCTTGCTGTTCTGGAGTGTAGACGGTGGGAGTCCAAACTCCCCTCAGATCTGTAAGGTAGCTGGTGCACCTGGGATCAATCCCGCCTGAATCACCGTACTAATCATACTCAAACTGCACCCAGGTTTTCCTGTAGTCCGGGGTAGCAACAAGCACCCCTAGTACCTGTCCCCCACTGGAACTACTGTGGCTTCTCAACGGCTGCTCTGCTAGGCATCTTAATTGCGGTACGTGCTCTTCGTCGGCCTCCGTCTCTGACCCTTGCGACCTTTACTCCGGAGTAACATCATCAGGAACCGCAGTTCGTGTCCTCACCATCGGTGAGAGAATGGATCGAAAATTTCGAATTTCAGGGTCAATGAACTCGCACGATAGGAATGAAGGAAGTGAAATAATCCTAATAGTTTTGTAGCCTCTCGAAGATAAGTACAGACGTCTCCGTACCGATCCGCAAGACTCTACTGAACCCGCTTATGACTTGTAGCACCTATGAACCTAGAGCTCTGATAGCAGCTTGTCACGACCCAATTTTCCCTTCCGTTGGGTACCGTGATGGCACCTAGTCTTAGGGACTAGGTAAGCCTAATATATTACTGAGAATCAACAATAATGAAATAAAACATAACAGTCTCGATATGAATATCTTGACAGAGTTTACAATTTCCCAAAACCCGGTAAATACAAGTCATAAGCTCTATGAATTCTTTCTACAAAATCTAACTACAACTGTCTAGAAATGAATAAGTATAGTTTGAGATAAACTGGAAGGTGACTCCGAAACCTACGAACGCAGCAACAAGTTTACCTTGAGTCTCCTCATCAACGGTGATTCGTGCAGCTACTAACGGTCAATACCTGGATCTGTGCAAACAAAAATGAACAGAAGAGTAGTATGAGCACACCACAACGGTGCCCAGTAAGTATCAAGACTAACCTTGGTGAAGTAGTGACGAGAACTAGTCAAGACCCCACTGGTTTAATAAGAAAAAGGCATAAGTACGAAGATAATGACCGAAACGTAATGTCTATCTAAAGATTTT
>ML291938.1:0-91540 GCA_005239495.1 Nicotiana undulata
GCTTAGCCTTACGTCGCCCTTCCAAAGCATCTCAGGAAGGCGCCGCGTAACAGTACTCATGCTATATTTTCTGTGCATTTTGTTGCACAGGTACCTTTATAGTACAGGGATCGACTTGGAGACTTATACGAGCTTCATTTATCCGGAGGTGTTCCGCAGCTGGCAGAGTCTCCCTTCTATGTATTTACATTTTTATCTTGTCTTTGTCCAATTTGTTTCTCGGACAAGCATTGTTAATTGTATAAATTCTTAGAAGTTGCTCATGTACTTGTGTCACCGGGTTCTGGGGATGTGATGAGATATATCTTATTACAATCAATTTATTTCCTGTCGTATTATGAAATGCAGATAAAGGTAACGATTTCGAAAATATTAAACAGGAAAGTATTTTAACTTATTGAGGGGTGGCTTGCCTGACAGTGGTGTCCTGCGCCATCACGACCTATAGATTTTGGGTCCTGACAATTTACCACCGGTTGGGCAGTCATGCATATTCATTTACCACCAAGCTACGGTCAGTCGGGCAGTCATGCATTTACCACCGAGCTACGACCGGTCGGGCAGTCGTACATTTACCACCGTGTACGGCCAGTCGGGCAGTTACCACTGATCAGTTGGGCAGTCATGCATCATACGATATGGGTAATAGAAACAATCTCAAAGAGAAGCATTGCATATATATATATATATATATATATATATATATATATACATATAAAATGCTTCTCTTTGAGATTGTTTCTATTACCCATATCGTATGATGCATATATATATGCAATGCTTCTCTTTGTGTGTGTGTGTGTGTGTGTGTGTGTATAATAAGTATGCATATAAGGTGGCATAGACAGAGATTCAGGTTGACTCTTATATGTCCTTAATTAATGTTGACTTACTTTTATGTTTCAGTTTCACCTTACATACTCAGTACAGTATTCGTACCGACGTCCTTTTGTTGGGGATGCTGCATTCATGCCTGTAGGTATAGATAATCAGTTTGACGAGCCCTCATAGTAGAAGAGATTGGCTTCAGTGAAGGATTGATAAGACTCCACCTCATTCGGAGTGCAGCCGAGTCTATGAGTCATCGTGTCAGAATTTTGCTACATATATGGGTAGGTCGGCACCCTGTCCCATTTGATGTCAAATAATATTAGAGGCTTTGTAGACAGAGGTTCATTTGTACCGTATATCAGAGGCCTTAACGACCCATATGTATTCATGTTTTAAGAAAAATGGTTCTGTGATACAGTGTTTCCCACTTATAGTTGTACATTATGACTTGTGTCCATGTTGGCCCATGATAGTTACACAAGAAAACAAATGAGTTACACAGTGGTTCGCTCGGTTCAGCACGACAGCGGGTGCCAGCCATGCCTCCCCAGGTTTGGGGCGTGACAAAGTGGTATCAGAGCGGGCCGTGTCCTAGGGAATCTACAAAGTAATGCCTAGTAGAGTCTCACTTATGGGTGTGTTGCGCGCCACATTTATAATTGAGAGGCTGTAGGGCATTTAGGAAATTTTACCCTTCTTTTGTTTCCAAATTGTGTCATAGAGTTGAGTCGTCAAAAGTCAGTAAGAAGCTTTTTCCAGATTTTGCATGCACCAGAGGTGCAGGTATCGCAGCAGAGCTCTAAGGCATAGATGTAATTTCTACTTATGTGGAAGGAGGTTATGAAAGAAACAGAAGATAAGATACGAGATTGAAAGGTAAGTAAGGTAAAGGTGAAGAATATACGAGATACTCAAGTACAAAAGGTTGTGAATAGTCCATACATCAGATAGAGGTTGGGTTTTAGTTTAGTTTACAAAGGAGAGAATAGTCGCATAGGCGCATTTACAAGGTCAGAGACAGTTACGAGATTAGAAGAATTCTGACAATAAGTCATGGTGTGAGAGAGGCCTAAAGGGGAGGGAATGCCCTGGCCTTTGAAATTATTCACAGAACAGTTTCCTAGATGGCAAGAAGAGTAGTAAACTATTCGCAAGAGCTATAAGTTATGATAATGATAAGTGCATCAGTCAACATTCGAGGGTGAATGTTCCAAAGGGGGGAATGATGTTACACCCCATAATATCGTACGTAAGAGTACATCATAAGTCAATTGACGTTTGTATATAAAATATAATGTTTGGGAAAGTTGGATTTAACTTACGGAATAAGCAAGTTAAGATGTGCTTTGTAACGAGCCATTTGGAGAAATTAAATTCGTAAGCTTTATGATGTCATTTTGGGACATATCTCATACCAAAATGAAGGTCTTGGAACCTAGTTTACAATGTTCCAAACCATTTATTCATACGACATCGGGTAGAGAAATATGGATTTTTAAATTTAGGGTCGCCTAGTCATGTTGCCGCACTTTGGAGAAACTGGCAGGTTAATAGGCCAAGTTGCGATGCAGTTTTATCCCAATATATTGAGAGTTACAAGGAGATATTTATATGGAATTAAATCTCCATGTGTCTAGTTTTTAACGCTTAAAACCGTTTGTCAATATGATATCAGAGTAGAGAGATAAAAGTGTCCTAAGTGGCACTGCTCAAGATGTCACGCAGGCAGCTTACCCACCTGCTTGGAGAATTGAGGTTGTGGGCTTATAAGTTGTCTTTACCCATTACATTTCGTCAATATGCAGAAATTTGTTACACCAAAACACTTTGAAGATCTCCAAGAAGTGGTCCAAGATCCCAAGAATCAAACTCAAGAGAAATAAACACAATTCATCATCAAAGGTGTCAAATACTCCAAGAGAATAATTCTATGATGTTGTGATGTGATTGAGGGATATTGTGATCTAAGATGAGATAGGATTTAGAGTTTTAGCTTATGTAAAAGGTATTTATAGTATCTTCTTGATTGTGCCCAAGGTCGATCTTGTGTTGGTTGTGTTGTTTGAGTGAAAAAACATAAGATAACACTTGAAAGAACATGGGATATGGTTGTCTTTTTGGTTGGACTATTTTGTGGCTAAATATATGGTTTGTGGTGGTTGTAAATTGTGAGAAATAAATTTATAGTGTTTTGTATACTATTGTTAAGATTTTCTAGGTGTTAATTAAGTTTATTGAAGAAGGAAGGAGGAAAAACAAGTGATTGACGATAAAAATTAAGGTGCTAGATGTATGAGGCTGTTTTGGAAGGTATTTTGTGGATGTGTTAAACTAAAAATAATATGGTACATATAAGTATGATAATCTGAAGGTTGTAAAATAATTTATGAAATGAGAGTTGGATTCAATTTATATCTTGTTATGAGTAAAAACGAGTTTGCCGCTCAATATGATTGTTAAGATAATCAGAGAAACTCATATTGGATCATATCGTTGTTGTTGTTATTGTTGGTTATAGTTGATGTTGTTGGTCTGTTGATGACCCTTAGTGGTATTTGGGTTGTATTAAAAAAAAGGGAGTTGCTGCCTGATTTTCCTTAAAACATACGACTAGCCAAATACGATGGTACGACATTATATGTTAACAGCAATATCATTTCACTTGTTGTAAATGAAAGAAGTTGTGTTGAGCTTGGTTGAGTAATAAGGAAGAGATCATACAGGTATGTTAAGGATAATCCTTCCTTCTTTTGGCATGATCCAAATAACAATACATACACATTATTCCATAAGTGGTTCTACTCTTAGCAGTTAAGGATGTCTACGTTATTCATTCATATAAAGTGATATTCAAGCATGTCTAAGTATGTTCCTAAGTCCCTATTGAGGTATATGATAGAGATGTTAATGTTTTTAATATAGTGATACATGCATATTCATGCATTTTCCATCGTGAAACAGCCGGTCGGGCAGTTACCACTGAAAGCACTTAAGTCGCTAGAAGAGTAAGGCGAGAGTTGAGGTAACTTTTGAGTAGAACCACAGAAAGGCAAAAAGGTGCACGTATGTTTCGAAAGATCATTAGCCGGGCAACCCAAGTATGGAGAGTGTTGAAAAAAAAACAAATCAAAGAAAATACAAAGAGAAAAATGAAAAAAAAACAATAAAAAATACACCTCCTATTCCTCTTAATCCGAGCTAGTGAATGCATAATTGTGCTCAAAGAAGAAGCGTCAACTTTTATATGATTTTGTGGTATTTCCTGGATTGGTCATGAAGAGTATGTATTTGAAAATTAAGTGTGGTGTATTCAAGTGCTTAGGAAGATTAGTCATTATAACCAAATATATCCTTCACATCCCTTAGCCTACATTAAAACCTGGAAAGACCTAATTGATCCTGGACATCACAAGCTTATTAGTAGAGACATACACCATGGGCAAGCCTATGGTACGACCTCGGGATGCACATGAATTTCCTTGTGAGAGTGAGTGAATTCTTTCGATGTGTAAGTTATTAAATTATACTTAAACGCGTATTTGAGTGTGTGGACTAATTTCTCTTTTTGATTTGGTTAGAGCACACGATTTACAAAGGATTAGTAAAGTCCAAATATTTTGAGTTAACACAAAACGTGAGTCATAGTAAGGAATGTATTGGAGTCATCTCTTGAGGTTAGGATGTTAGATAAAGTCGCACAAATATTTTAAATAGTCTTGGCATGGGCCTACCTTTGAAGAAATATGTCAATAGTCTTATGTTGAGTTCTAAGTGTTGGCACAATCACTTGTCATTGGTATGATGCTTGATTATATTTTGAAAATGTGTTCATGAGATTGTGCTTAATTTTGAAAGTTGCTCGAGGACGAGCAAGAGTTTAAGTGTAGAGTGTTGATAAACGTCGAAAAATACATTTTTCGGTGTACTTTCATCTCATAACTTGTGTGGTTACGGTAGGTTACGTGAGTTTTTGTAGTGAATTATGCTCATTACGTTAATTCTTATGTGTAGGAGCAAGTTGCACGAAATGTGCGCAAAAGAAGTTGATTCGGGAGCAAAAGACAAAAGAAGGACTTTGTGTCACGACCCAAATCTTAATTCAGGTCGTGATGGCGTCCAACGCTGTAGTCGGGCAAGCCAACCATTAACTTACCAGAAAATTTCACTTAATTTGCAAAAGAACATTTCCAACACTTACCCAATTCAAGTTTAAGACGTTAAGGAGAAACGGGAAAAAATCAACTAACTTAACAAGTGTGGACACAAAGGATCATAAACCAATATATACAACTCCAAAAGATATAATGTCTACTACGGATGTGCCAGGAACTAGTGTCACAAGTCTACAGGCATACTAGTAGTGTGTACAAAAGATGAAATAAACTATCCTACTGTCTGAAAGAAGTAGACAGGAATACAAAAAAGAAGACTCCATAGTGCTACTGAGAATCGCCAAGGGAAGCAGCTCATCGTGAAGTCAAGTCCAGATACAACTCAGGATCGAACTCTGGCCTGATAACCAGATGCACCCGCCTCAGATTCTGTACAATTAAGTACAGAAGCGTAGCAAGAGCACATAAACAAATATGTACCCAGTGAGTATCCTGCCTAACCTCGAAGAAGTAGTGACAAGAGGTCGACGTGATACTTACTAGGGCCAAACAGTGTATATAAATATAGGATGAATAAAAGTAGCAGTAATGAACAACAATAATAAGGTCAGGAGCATCAAATAACATTCTCTAATACCTTTACGTATCAACTTCCATAACATAAAAGCTACTTAGTTTACCCTTTTTCGTAAGATCAACATATACAGTTACAGGGCTTTCCAACAACTATCAACCACATAACAGGTCGTGAACGTACGGCCGATACGACGTGAAAAGTAAATGTGCACTATCGAAGGGTCGAACGGCTCGAACCATAGATGCATCTATTTGCCCCGCTCGCGAATCGAACATGCGACACGGTTAACATAATACTAGGGCTACCCCCGCTCGCGAATCATACATGTGAATCGAGTTCCCGTATACATATACATAATTAACAGGAATTTTGGATAATTTAACAGGGATCATACTAGCAGAGATGGATTCAATCATGTCAACGTCGAAATATAACCTCTTAGTCTTTCATATGTGAAATTCAAGGAAATAATACTACCTAGACCAAATGCAAGATCACAGAATATGACACATAAAGCATGCTTGTGAATCCTAAACTACTCGACAAGGCATAATAGTGGCTACACACGGAATCTCGTCACTTCGTGCATGCGTAGCCCCCATAGATAAAGACATGCAATTATTTATAATCACCTATGGGGACAATTCCCTCTTACAAGGTTAGAAAGGAGACTCACCTTGCGTTGAACCTACTTTCCAGGTCAAGAATGCGCCCGAAACTCCAAACTAGTCTCCCAAGGACTCGAAACTAGACAAATGTTGCATAAATAAATTAATTTATACTCAAAAGTATGAAATTCCCCTATTAAATTGGTTATTTCAACTTACTTTGAAAATTCCCAAAATACACCCCCGGGCCCACATGCTCGGATTCCGGAAATTTTCGAAGGAAACACTCACCCATAGCCTAAGGATCATTAATATATAGTTTTCATATGATTTCATAACCAATTCCTCGGTAATTCTCTCATCTTCCAAAAAACCTAGGGTTTCTACTCTAACCCATAATTTCTTACTAATTAATGGGTTGATCCACTTAAGAATTCAAGTATTAAACTAAATTTAGGATAGGAATTTCTTACCTTACAGTAGCTAGGTCGATTATCCCCTTTGAAATGCTCTAAAATCTCCAGAGGAAGAAGAATGATGTCAAAAATTAGGCTAATTCCCGTTTTTAAAAGTCACTGCCCAGTTGCCCCTTCATCGCGTGGCCAATGGCCCAAGCTCCTGAAGCCCTATTATGCAAACGCGAAAAGGTGCCCGCGATCGCGAAGACTAGCCGGGCTAGACCTACGCGAACGCGGTGGACTTATTGCGGACGCAAAGAACAAACGGGCATGGCCCCGCCCTACACCTGTGCGAACGCGGAGACCAGGGTGCGAACGCGATGGTCAGAGGCCCAACACATTGCGAACGCGAGGTAGTCTTCGCGAATGCATAGAGCATCAGCTGCCCCAGCCCAACTTCTTCTTCGCGAACGCGGTCGCCCTCCTGCGAACGCGAAGAGGGAAACCAGACAGTGAAATTTATGGTTTTTAGCATTTAGCTCCGAGGGGTCCGAAACTCACCTGAGCCCCCCGGGACCCCGTCCAAAGGCGCTGACAAGTTTGTATTCATGATACGGACTCGCTCGAATTCTCAGAATGTCAAAAACAACAACAAAACTAGGAATCCAACCCCAAAACCAAATTGAATCAAACTTTGAACTTCAAGTTCTAGAATTTGCTTTCAATGCGCCGAACCTACCTATACTACTCGGAATGACGCCAAATTTTGCAAGCAAGTCATAAATGACATAACGGAACTATTTACGATTTTGAAATTCCGTTCGAACATCGATAACACAAAAACACGTTCCAAACCTCAATTCTTGAACTTAAGGAATCATATTTCACTATTTGGCGCCGAAACACTCCCGGGTCATCCAAAACCCGTTCCGGACATACGCCCAAGTCCGAAATAATCATACGAAGCTACCGGAACCGTCGGAACTCGATTCCAAGGTCGTTTACTCAAAACATTGACCGAAGTCAAACTTGGCCTTAAAGGCCAACCTTAAGGAACTACGTGTTCCTATACCACTCTAGACTCTTTTAATTCCCGAACCACCCGTCCCCACAAGTCATAAATCTGTAAAACCAACTACGGGAAGTCTTATTTAGGGGAACGGGGTCCTAGAATGCAAAATGACCGGTCGGTTCGTTACATTCTCCACCTTTTAAACAAACCTTCATCCTCGAACGGGTCTAGAGTCATACCTTAAGTGTTGAATAGGTGTGGATATATGCTCCGTATGTCCTTCTCGAACTCCCAAGTTGCCTCCTCGACTGGTTGGCCCCTCCACTGGACCTTCACGATAGAAACTCTCTTGGACCTACACTGGCGATCCTGCCTGTCAATAATAGCAATTGGCTCCTCCTCGTAGCCCAACCTCTCATCCAACTGAATGGTGTTGAAATCAACCACGTGAGAGAAGTCGGTGTGGTACTTCTGGAGCATGGATACATGAAAGACCGGATGAACTCCTGATAAACTGGGAGGTAAAGCGAGCTCATAAGCAACCTCTCCAACTCGCCTCAATACCTCTAAAGGACCTTAAACCTTGGGCTCAGTTTGCCCTTCTTCCCGAACCTCATAATACCTTTCATCGGCGAGACTTTAAACAAGACCTTGTCTCCCTCCATAAATGATACGTCACGCGCTTTCTGATCCGCATAACTCTTCTGTCCGGACTGTGCTGTGCGGAGCCTTTCCTGAATCAACTTCACTTTCTCTAAAGCATCGTTCACCAGGTCGGTGCCATATAACTTAGCCTTGCCAGGATCAAACCAGCCGATAGGAGAACGTCATCGCCGGCCATACAAGGCCTCACATGGAGCCATCTTAATGCTGGATTGATAACTATTATTGTAAGCAAACTCGACCAGAGGCAAGAACTGGTCCCACTGACCTCCGAAGTCAATCACACATGCCCTGAGCATGTCTTCCTATATCTGAATTGTTCGCTCCGACTGACCATCAGTATGAGGGTGGAATGCGGTGCTGAGATCTATCTGGGTGCCCAACTCACTATGCAATGCTCTCCAGAAGCGCGAGGTGAACTAAGGACCTCGATTTGATATATTGGACGCAGGCACACCGTGCAACCAGACTATCTCCCGAATGTAGATCTGGGCCAACCTCTGAGAAGTTTAAGTAGTAGCTACTAGAATGAAATGCGCCGATTTGGTCAACCTATCCACAATGACCCAAACCACGTCAACATTCCGAAAGGTCCGAGGCAACCTAACCACGAAGTCCATAGTGATGCGCTCCCACTTCCACTCAGGAATGGGCATCTGCTGAAGTAGGCCTCCTGGCCTCTGTTGCTCATACTTTCCCTGCTGGCAATTAAGACATCTAGCCGCATACTCTACTATGTCCTTCTTCATCCGCCTCCACCAGAAATGCTGCTTCAAGTCACGATACATCTTCGTAGCACCAGGATGAACAGAATACCGTGAACTGTGAGCCTCTTCTAGAATCCTCTCCCTCGGGCCATCAACATTAGGAACACACAAACGGCCCTGAAGTCTCAAGACACCATCCTCGCCCATAGTAACCTCCTTGGCACCACCCTGAACCACTGCCTCCCGTAGCTCTGCCAAGCACGGATAATCAAATTGTTAGGCTTTAATCTCTCCCAATAACGAAGATTTAGCAAGCACATAAGCAAGAACTCGCTGGGGCTCTGAAAGGTCCAATCTTTCCAGGCGATTAGACAGGGACTGAATGTCGGCTAGAGGTCTCTCCTTTGCTGCAATATAAGCCAAACTACCCATACTCTCCGCCTTCCTTCTCAAGTCATCTGCTACCACATTTGCCTTGCCCGAATGATAAAGAATGGTGATGTCATAGACCTTCAACAACTCAAGCCACATGCGCTGCCTCAAATTAAGATCCCTCTACTTGAACAAGTGCTACAAGGTGTGGTGGTCTGTATAAACCTCACAAGACACCCCGTACAAGTAGTGCCTCCAAATCTTAAGAGCATGAACAATCGTCGCCAACTCTAGATCGTGCACCGGGTAATTCTTATCATGAACCTTTAGCTGGCGCAAAGCATAAGCAAAAACTCTCCCCGCCTGCATCAACACACATCCCAAACCAACGCGTGAAGCGTCACAATATACTGTATACATCCCATAACCGGAAGGCAATACTAGAACTGGGGCTGATGTCATTGTTGTCTGGAGCTTCTGAAAGCTCGCCTCACGCTCGTCGGACCATCGGAACGGGGCATTCTTCTGAATCAATCTAGTCAGTGGGGCTTCAATGGATGAAAAGCCCTCCACAAATCGGAGATAATAACCTGCTAGACCCAAGAAGCTCCTGATCTCTGTAGCTGAACTAGGGCGTGGCCAACTTTGGACTGCCTCAATCTTCTTAGGATCAACCTTGATACCCTCTCCGGATACCACATGTCCCAAGAATGCCACAGAATCCAACTAGAACTCACACTTGGAGGACTTAGCATATAGCTTCTGTTCTCGCAATGTCTGGAGAACGACCCTCAAATGCTGCTCGTGCTCTCCTAGGCTATGTGAGTAAATCAAAATGTCATTAATAAAGACAATGACAAAAGAATCAATATACGGCCTGAACACCCTATTTATCAAGTCCATAAATGTTGCCGGGGCATTAGTCAAGCCAGAAGACATCACCAGGAACTCATAATGGCCATATCTTTACAAAAAGCAGTCTTCGGAACATCCGAATCCCGAATCTTCAGCTGGTGGTACCCCGATCTTAAGTCGATCTTAGAAAACACCTGAGCATCCTGCAACTGGTCGAACAAGTCATCGATATGTGGCAATGGGTACTTATTCTTAATGGTTACCTTGTTCAACTGGCTGTAGTCAATACACATCCGCATAGACCCATCCTTCTTCTTCACAAATAGAACTGAAGCACCCCACGGCGATACAATCGTTATGATAAACCCCTTAGCCAACAATTCCTCCAGCTGATCCTTCAACTCCTTCAACTCTTTCGAAGCCATATGGTATAGGGGAATGGAAATAGGCTGGGTGCTTGGGGCTAAATTAATAAAGAAATCAATATCACGATCCGGAGGCATGCCTGGAAGGTCTGAAGGGAATACATTAGCAAAATCTCGAACCACTGGCACTGAATCAATCGTAGGAAACTCGGCGGTGGTGTCCCACACATAATCAAGATAGGCTAGACAACCCTTCTCGACCATATGATGAGCCTTCAGGAAGGAAATAACCTGACTAACTGCACTCACTGCGGAACCTCTCCACTCCAGACTAGGCGACTCGGGCATGGCTAGAGTGACCGTCTTGGCATGGCAATCTAGCACGGCATGATAAGGAGATAGCCAATCCAGGCCTAGAATAATCTCAAAATCAACCATGTCAAGCAATAGGAGGTCCGCTCTAGTCTCGAACCTACATAATGTAACCACATTAGACCGGTAAATCTGGTCAACCACTATAGAATCGTCCACAGGAGTGGACACATAAATAGGAGTACCCAAGGACTCACGAGGAGTATCCAGGAAATGAGCAAATAGGGCTGATACATATGAATAATTGGATCCTAGATCGAATAACACTGATGCCTCTCTACCACATACTGAAATAATACTTGTGATCACGGCGTGTGAGGCCACTGCATCTAATCTGGCTGGAATAACATAGAATCTAGTTGGAGCACCGTACGACTGACCCCCGCCGGAATGAATAGGAGTTGACTGAACTCCTCATGTCTGGCCTCGACCTCTAGGACGACCCCTGCTGGCATGTCTTCCACCTCTGGATGGTCGGACCGCTGGTGCTGGACTCATAGGTTGGTAACCCTGTTGTACTTCCTTGCCCTAAACCTGGGACAAGTCCTCCTGATATGGCCTGGATCCCCGCACTCTAACCTCCCCTCGGTGTCGTGGCCTGCTGCCCTGAAGAATAACCCTGGATAGCTGGGGGATGGTTAGAACCCTCTAGCATAGCACTAAAATAAGGCCTCGTTGGAACACCACGAGAGAGTGGTGGGGGTGCTGAATATAGGAGCTGCTAGGCTGGCCCCTGCCGACCTGACCTCTGCCCCTAGCTGGAGCGCCTCTGAACTCCCTGGAAAATCAGGCTCCCTTGTCCTGCCGCCCCTGCTCTCTGCTCCTCGACCGATAACCCTCGATCCTGCGAGCAATCTCCACTACAAGCTGATAAGGGGTCCCCATCTCCACCTCTCAGGCCATGTTGGCCCTAATTCCTGGATGTAACCCAGCTACAAACCTCTGTACTACTTATACTTCTATGAGGTTGGCCTAAATCGACATTCGGGAGATAGTCTGGTTGCACGGTGTGCCTGCGTCCATTATATCAGATCGAGGTCCTCAGTTCACCTCGCACTTCTGGAGAGAATTGCATAGTGAGTTAGGCACCCAGATAGATCTCAGCACCGCATTCAACCCTCAGACTGATGGTCAGTCGGAGCGGATAGTTTAGATATTGGAATACATGCTCAGGGCATGTGTGATTAACTCCGGAGGTCAGTGGGACCAGTTCTTGCCTCTGGCCGAGTTTGCTTATAATAATATTTATCAATCCAGACAGAAGAGTTACGCGGATCAGAAGGCGCGTGACGTATCATTTAGGGAGGGAGACTTTCACGACCCAAAACCTATGGGTTGTGATGGCGCCAGACACACTGTCAGGCAAACCAATCCCTTAATCAGTTGAAATACCTTCTTGTTTAACAATTTCGAAATAGTTTGCTTTATTGCATTTCATGATCAAATAAGTAAACTTTTGTAAACTAAACACGACAAGAAATCTATTTAATTCAATAAAACAAGACTCACACATCCCTAGAACTCGGTGACACAAGTACATGAGCAATTTCTAAGGATTTATACAATTATACAACGCTTGTCCGAAAACAAATTTGGACAAAAGCAATAAATAAAAAATATAAGTACACAGAAGGGAGACTCCAGCAGCTGTGGAACGCTTCTGGATGAATGCATCCCGTATAAGTCTTCCAAGTCAATCATTGTACTATAAAGGTACATGTGCAACAAAATGCACAGAAGTGTAGTATGAGTACATATACATATATGTACCCAGTGAGTATCCCGTCTAATCTCGAAGAAGTAGTGACGAGAGGTCGACTCGATACTCACTAATGTCCAACAGTAATAAAGTAAGCAGTATGTAAGGAAAGTTGTAGGCAAGTAAACAAATAATCAAGTACATCAATGTCCGGCATCAAATAACAATCTCAAATCAAACAAGTTGGTATCCGCCGTGGCGTACGGCCCGCTCCCATATGGTACTCAATCTCGCCGTGGCGTACGGCCCGATCCCACCCTGGTAGTCTCAATCTCGCCGTGGCGTACGGCCCGATTCCACCCTGGTAGTCTCAATCTCGCCGTAGCGTACGACCCGATCCCACCCTGGTAGTCTCAATCTCGGCGTGGCGTACGGCCCAATCCCATAATATAATCAATCATCATTTTGCCGTGGCGTATGGCCCGATCCCATAATATAATCAATCAGCATTCTGCCGTGGCGTACGACCCGATTCCATAATATAATAAATCATCACTCTGTCGTGGCGTACAGCTCGATCCCATAATATAATCAATCATCACTTTGTCGTGGCGTACGGCCCGATCCCATCCCGTGATTCTCTTATAACTCTTAAGTCAAGCCAAGTATCACAACATTCAGAGACAACAGTACCAATCACACAAGTATACAAGTATTATCTATGTTATAACAGGGAAAAACAATGAACATGTTGTGTCCTAACTATCCGGACGAAGCAGTAATAGCCACTACGTAAGGACTCTCGTCACTCGGTGCGTACGTAGCCCCCAAACAAGATCACATAGCAAACAAGGTTACCTAGAGGGACAATTTNATGAAAATATACTCAATAGATCATAACCAATTCAAATTACAAACTTCCTCAGCCCGGCTCAATGAAATGACTAAAATACCCTCGGGCCCACGTGCCCGGACCTCAAAATTTCTTGAAGAAAATCTCTACCCGAAGCTTTACTAATTCAATTACATATTTTACTATTCATGCTCAATTTGTGGCTAAAATCCAAATTTCCAAATTTCTAGGTTTCTTCCAAATTTCCCTCAAATTTTCCCTAATTTTCATGTTCCAATCCATTTAATAATATTGTATCTAACTTGAAATGAGTAGGAGTAACTTACCTTAACATAGATGATGAAAAACCCCTCTTGAAGCTCTCCAAAAATCGCCCATGGCTTTGAAAAATAAGAGAGAAATGCCAAAATCCCGTTTTTAATCAACACTGCCCAGGTATTTACTCAATGCGATCGCGAAAAATGCCTTGTGATCGCGGAGTACAATTTTCCAGCCCAAAATTTGCTCTTTGCGATCGTGGAAAGAGCCTCGCGATCGCGGAGAACAAATGTCCAACCTGCCCGGACAGCCTCCAGTAGAAGAGTCATTACATTTTTCACAAAACTCCAAATGATGAATGGTTTAATGTTCTGAAAACTAGACTTCAATATCTATAACTTTCATTTGTTGGTCATCTCCCAATTCCTTATATATCTCTAGATATAATCTGGAAAAGTCAGCCAATGCGTAACACAACTTTCTTCTTCATCTTCCCTGATACCCTGTAGTGCAACAGCCATATCTCTTTGTAAACAAATCCAAATCATGAATGGTTTACATTTCTAGAAACTAGAAACAAAGGGATATAACTTTCATTTTTATACCATCTCAAAATTCTTCATAGATTGTGAGATATGAGCCTCCGAAGTCGAGTCAGTGCAGCAGAGTATTTCTTCTATGCGATCGCACAAGCTTGCCTGCGATCGCAAAGGCCTTTTTCCAGCTCCCTCCAAATCCTTCTCCGCGATCGCACCTTCCTCCTTGCGATCGCACAAGCCTGCCTGGCCCTTCTCCGCGATCGCACCTCAACATCCGCGATCGCATAGGCCAAAAACCTTGCCCCTCAATTTCCTCTCCGCGATCGCATAGCATTACCAGAAACAGCAACATCAAATTCACTCTGAAATGCTCCGACACCACCCTGAAACACACCCGAGGCCCACGGGACCCCGTCCAAACAAATGACTCATTCCCATAACATCCCACGAACTTGCTCGGGGCTTCAAATCACCTTAAACAACGCCGAAATCACGAATCGCACTAAAATTCAACTTTATGAACTTTGAAATTTCTAACTTTCACCTCCGATGCCGAAACCTATCAAATCACGTCCGATTGACCCCAAATTTTGCAGGCACGTCATATTCGACATTACGGACCTTATCCAACTTCCGAAATCACATTCCGACCCCGATATCAAAATTTCCATTTCCGGTCGAATTCTTCAAAAACCTTCAATTTTCTATATTTAGCCAAATGACCTTAAATTGACTTCCGGATATCCGATCGCACTCCCAACTACAGAATCACCATACGGAGATATTCCCAGACTCGGAATCCCAAACGGACATCAGTATCGGTCAAATGTACTTCAAGTCAAACTTAGGAAATTTCCTTAAAATACTGACTTTCCACAATATACGCTGAACTGCTCCCGAGTTATCCAAAACTCGCTCCGGACATACGCCCAAGTCCGAAATCATCATACGAACCTGCTGGAATCTTCGGATCCTGATTCTGAGGTCGTTTACTCGAAATCCCAGCCTTACTCGATTTCTTCAACTTAAGACTTCTGAAATGAGAATTTTCCATCAAATTCAACTCCGATCTTCCTGAATTTCAATTCCGACCATATGCACAAGTCAATATACCTGAAATGAAGTTGTTCGTGACTCCCAACTGTTGAACGACGCGTTGTATCTCAAAACGACCGGTCGGGTCGTTACATTCTCCCCCACTTAAACGAACGTTCGTCCTCGAACGTGCGAGGAACTGCCCCAGAATTACCTGGAATCACTGTTTACTACCTCGTGCACCTGCCCGTGCTACCACAACCCGGTTGAGCACATAAGCTTGATCAAATCTGAAGATATCCTCCTTTATTCATACAATAAGCTCTGAACTTAGTTCTAACATCATAAATTCTCTGCCAGGCCTGCTTCAAACATTTGAACACCGAATCAACTACCACACGAGGCACCAGAACACAACTGCAGGCCCTTGCTGAATTAGCACCATACACTGCCTGATCCATTATCTGACCACAATGACGCTCCCTGGATCTTAATAGCCAAAATTCTGCGACTTTGATGCTCTCACAGCACCTTATAAGTTACATTCATACATTTTGCTATAACGCTGACGATACCACCACAGCGGAGGAAATGTGTAGAAATTCCTAACCAACTGCAGAGTTAACTAAACATTGAAATCCTTTCTCCTGACTAAGATCATCATCTCATTGCAACCAATGATGGTGATTGTCCTGAATATACTTGCATAGTCTTATCAAACCGATCCCAGATTTGTAAATTTCGTCTTACCCAGTGTGAACGGCTAAGACAACCAATCACCCCAAACACGGCCATTAGCCTCACACGATGCCACAATGTGCCAATAGGCAATAATTCGAACACGACACATAAATAAATGACTCCGGAAGGGACTACTCAACTCGCGCAACTAATATGAACTTTCCTTAGAAAATTATGAAGTAAAACACAAGAAAATAATTACAGGAGCCTTGCTCTGTATCACACTATTCTGATCCAAATAACATACCCATGGCGGCGTGCCACCCGATCCTATCATAAGATTTACATAAGGAAATATACACGGAGCTGAATTGCTCACTATTACAAATCATTGAATATCGGTCAGAAGCACGCTAAGTGCATAATACCATTCTGGGGAGACTGATAGAGCCATATGCTACAAAACACCAGCACGACTGAGGTGCGATATATAATCTGGATCTCAGGAGCCATCCTGCTCACATAACCTCATCACTACGCGGAACCTCAACACATAAGAAATTATCAAGCCGTTTCACAACTCACACGGCACAATCACAATATCACATGAATTTGACGAAGACGGGACAACACCTGATATCCCAATACCCCTCCTTGAGGAGCGCCATACTGAAATAAACACATCTGACTCGCATGAAGCCCATAATTTGTTTAAATCCATTCATTCACTTCAAGTCGATTCTGCTCGCACTGAACTAGGCTGATAGCCTTACCTGGGTCCATAATACCCCAATTCCTCTCATAATACACAAGAATAACAATCATAGTCGGGACAAACACCCCACAATCCACCATCAACTGAACCAAATGCCTTCCGGGCATAAATTCTCAATTAAGCAATATTACACTCCTTTATACTTGGTATAATTCTTCAACCAATTAGGTGACTACATGCCACACTTATGCAATCTTCTCGCGGTCATGCTCTCACGGCCCTCCACACAAGGCAACAAGTCTGCACATCCTTACTCCTAATCCCACAAATGCTGCAAGACAAATCAAGAACCCATAACCAGGATACAAAGCCTCTTTCCTCAAACACCAATCTCAGGTGACACAGAAGACAATACCAGCTTACTCTAAACATTCAAATACTTTGCCCTTGCTCCTCCGAGCTCATGAAATCCTTGTTAAAGTCGCACACCAATCTCAATTCTTACCTCCAGATACATACCGATTTTTGCGCATAACATGCCAATATTATATGGCGCAAAATTCCATCATAACCCCTGAACCATTATTAGGGTGAACACTTCATTACCTAGGAACCCTTTTTACTGACTTCAATTCATGAGAACCATAACAACTCACAAGTGAGCTCTCACAATCACAATACATGCAATTCCTTAAGCAGTGGTCTGAACCATCATAACACCTCCGGGACCCGCCTACACCTGACAGTCCATAGCACTTGAATGCTTCCAACTGAAGTCTATTACGACGGCCGACAAGCCCCGCACACATTTGCACAAACCATACACATACTCAATCACGCCAAAGAAACTGATCACTGACGTACTTGTGCCATTTCAACCATGGCTAACCAACCTATCTTCTTTTAATCATCTTTAATTGCATCAAAGGTAATAGTAACTTCCTTCAACTCATAGCAGCTCAACCCTCACTCATCCCGAGTGACCTTGATTCACGAGACCATGCTGCCTAAATTCCGTAACCCGTCTCACAACCTCCTGAAAGTCTTTCTACAACCCGGAGTCTATTTCCCTCACTCCTCCGATACTATCCACGTGCTGAAATAACATAGACCACTCCAACCATCATCCTTCCTCTTAGAGATTATACTGCAGAATCTCGATTCTTAATTATACTGCTGCCTGAAACCCTTAAACACCGCATTCTCTAACTTTCGAATTCATTAGGACCACCACTGAGAGTCACCTACTATGACTGGCCCCGATTACAATCAACTCCAAGGATCTCCTAGCACATGAACACCCGTTCAGCGAAGCACGTGACTGAGTCGCTACCCTTACAACTTGCCTATGCCTTAAACACGAATTCTTAATTTTTTCCCAAAGTCTAGCCCTGGTCCAATAGGACAAACTTCGCACACATTTATCGAATGCCATGCTCAATTACCTCTTTACTCCTTTCTCTTAGCTGTAACAACTTACCAATATGCCGACAATCCGCAACTCCATGAGGACACAACCCCCCACAACCCAACTGCAGGTGGTGGGACTCCCCCACTTTGGTTAACCTTGTTCCTTTAAGCACTACCCAACTTCCTTTCCTTACGCCTGACCTTTTTGAAATGGAACCACCACCTATCACTTTTCACATATCTTCCTTCATCGTGTGCTTCTCAATTGCGTCCTCAATTCAACGTCCTTCTTTGTATCTCTTTGAGCCAGCAGATCACCACAACTTCGAACTCTCTGAAGATCATCTTTCTCGTGATACCTTCATTAGAGGTAACTGTTCAATTCTGAACCACTACACACCACGATCTCCGACAACCGCTACTTCATCACCGCTTCACAGCACTCTAACCCCATGCAACCGAAGAGCTATAACACCGGCGAATTTAACATATCATATTCGATCAAACAACGATACCACAACACAGGTGAATACTCCACCTTGCTCGATAGCACCAAGCTTACTACTTTATCAATCCGAACCGAACCGTTCATAGTCCAAGTGCCTTTCCTCCGCCAGAACTAAAATACTGGAATCTCAAAACCATGCCCTGAGAAGACCTCCCTTCAAGTCATTCATTACCCCTACATATGGGCAAGCATCCTACCATCCTATCAATACCGCGCGATATCCAATCGTAAGCATCATAACAACCTGATGATAGCCTCAAAGTCCCCAGAAACACAATTACTGAGCTGAAACAACATATTATTCTCCTGCATGGCAACAACAACAGCCCCAACCAACTGCACATGGAAAACATCTCGCACCATATCTGTAGCACCATTTCAATTCCTCAAATCCTCGAATCATAGCAAGAGCTTCGGGACGTATAAGATTGAGTAGGAAGAACATAGGCATAATCCTTAATGGAATCAAATCACACGATGAGGAATCAAGAAAGGAAGTACTCCTACAGCCCTGTAGCCTCTCGAAGATAAGTACAGACGTCTCCGTACCGATCCGCAAGACTCTACTAGACTTGCTCATGACTCGTGAAACCTAAGGGAACCTAGTGCTCTGATACCACGTTTTCACGACCCAAAACCTATGGGTTGTGATGGCGCCGGACACACTGTCAGGCAAGCCAATCCCTTAATCAGTTGAAATACCTTCTAGTTTAACAATTTCGAAATCGTTGCCTTTATTGCATTTCATGATCAAATAAGTAAACTTTTGTAAATTAAACACGACAAAAAATCTATTTAATTCAATAAAACAAGACTCACACATCCCCAGAACCCGATGACACAAGTACATGAGCAATTTCTAAGGATTTATACAATTACACAATGCTTGTCCGAAAACAAATTTGGACAAAAGCAATAAATAAAAAATGTAAGAACACAGAAGGGAGACTCCGGCAGCTGTGGAACACTTCTAGATGAATGCAGCCCGTATAAGTCTTCCAAGTCAATCATTGTACTATAAAGGTACATGTGCAACAAAATGCACAGAAGTGTAGTATGAGTACATATACATATATGTACCCAGTGAGTATCCCGTCTAATCTCGAAAAAGTAGTGACGAGAGGTCGACTCGATACTCACTAATGTCCAACAGTAATAAAGTAAGCAGTATGTAAGGAAAGTTGTAGGCAAGTAAACAAATAATCAAGTACATCAATGTCCGGCATCAAATAACAATCTCAAATCAAACAAGTTGGTATCCGCCGTGGCGTACGGCCCGCTCCCATATGGTACTCAATCTCGCCGTGGCGTACGGCCCGATCCCACCCTGGTAGTCTCAATCTCACCGTGGCGTACGGCCCGATCCCACCCTGGTAGTCTCAATCTCGCCGTGGCGTACGGCCCGATCCCATAATATAATCAATCATCACTCTGCCGTGGCGTACGGCCCGATCCCATAATATAATCAATCATCACTCTGCCGTGGCGTACGGCCCGATCCCATAATATAATCAATCATCACTCTGCCGTGGCGTACGGCCCGATCCCATAATATAATCAATCATCACTCTGTCGTGGCGTACGGCCCGATCACATCCTGTGATTCTCTTATCACTCTTAAGTCAAGCCAAGTATCAGAACGTTCAAAGACAACAGTACCAATCACACAAGTATACAAGTCATATCTATGATATAACAGGGGAAAAAATGAACATGCTGTGTCACTACGTACGGACTCTCGTCACTCGGTGCGTACGTAGCCCCCAAACAAGATCACATAGCAAACAAGGTTACCTAGAGGGACAATTTTCCTCTTACGAGGTTAGAAAGGAGACTCACCTTACTCCTAAGATTCATCACCGGCTTCCAAGCCTCTACGAAGACTGAAAATAGATGTGCACACTTCCAAACTATCCAATTAACGAAAATTCAATGAAAATATACTCAATAGATCATAACCAATTCAAATTACAAAGTTCCTCAGCCCGGCTCAATGAAATAAACAAAATGCCCTCGGGCCCACGTGCCCGGACCTCGAAATTTCTTGAAGAAAATCTCTACCCGAAGCTTTACTAATTCAATTACACATTTTACTCAATTATTCATGCTCAATTCGTGGCTAAAATCCAAATTTCCAAATTTCTAGGTTTCTTCCAAATTTTCCTCAAATTTTCCCTAATTTTCATGTTCTAATCCATGTAATAATCTTGTATCTAACTTGAAATGAGTAGGAGTAACTTACCTTAACATAGATGACGAAAAACCCCTCTTGAAGCTCTCCAAAAATCGCCCATGGCTTTGAAAAATAAGAAAGAAATGCCACAATCCCATTTTTAATCAACACTGCCCAAGTATTTACTCAGTGCGATCGCGGAAAATGCCTTACGATTGCGGAGTACAATTTTCCAGCCCAAAATTTGCTCTTTGTGATCGCGGAAAGAGCCTCGCGATCGTGGAGAACAAATGTCCAGCCTGCCCGGACAGCCTCCAGTAGAATAGTCATTACCTTTTGCACAAAACTCCAAATGACGAATGGTTTAATGTTCTAAAACCTAGACTTCAATATCTATAACTTTCATTTGTTGGTCATCTCCCAATTCCTTATATATTTCTAGACATAATCTGGCAAAGTCAGCCCATGCGTAACACAACTTTCTTCTTAATCTTCCCGGAAACCCGGTAGTGAAACAGCCATATCTCTTTGTACACATATCCAAATCATGAATGGTTTACATTTCTATAAAGTAGACACAAAGGGATAAAACTTTCATTTTTATATCATCTCAAAATGCCTTATAGATTGTGAGATACGAGCCTCCGAAGTCGAGTTAGTGCAGCAGAGCATTTCTTCTATGCGATCGCACAAGCTTGCCTGCGATCGCACAGGCCTTTTTCCAGCTCCCTCCAAATCCTTCTCCGTGATCGCACCTTCCTCCTTGCGATCGCACAAGCCTGCCTGGCCCTTCTCCGTGATCGCACCTCAACATCCGCGATCGCATAGGCCAAAAACCTTGCCCCTCAATTTCCTCTCCGCGATCTCATAGTTAAGGATGTGATCGCATAGCATTACCAGAAACACCAGAAACAGCAACATCAAATTCACTCTGAAATGCCCCGAAACCACCCCGAAACCACCCCGAAACACACCCGAGGCCCCCGTTTCCCTCATCCAAACACACGACTCATTCCCATAACATCCCACGAACTTGCTCGGGGCTTCAAATCACCTCAAACAACGCCAAAATCACCAATCGCACTAAAATTCAACTTTATGAACTTTGAAATTTCTAACTTTCACCTCCGATGCCGAAACCTATCAAATCACATCTGATTGACCCCAAATTTTCCAGGCAAGTCATATTCGACATTACGGACCTGCTCCAACTTCCGAAATCACATTCAGACCCCGATATCAAAATTTCCATTTCCGGTCGAATTCTTCAAAAACCTTCAATTTTCTATCTTTAGCCAAATGACCTTAAATTGACTTCCGGATATCCGAATTCACTTCCGATCGCGCTCCCAACTCCAGAATCACCATACGGAGCTATTCCCAAACTCGGAATTCCAAACGGACATTAGTATCATTGAAATGTACTTCAAGTCAAACTTATGAAATTTCCTTAAAATACTGACTTTCCACAATATACGTTGAACTGTTCCCGGGTTATCCAAAACCCGTTCCGAACATACGCCCAAGTCTGAAATCATCATACGAACCTGCTGGAACCTTCGGATCCTGATTCCGAGTTCGTTTACTCAAAATCCAAGCCTTACTCGATTTCTTCAACTTAAGACTTCTGAAATGAGAATTTTCCTTTAAATACAACTCCGATCTTCCTTAATTTCAATTCCGACCATATGCACAAGTCAATATACCTTAAATGAAGTTGTTCGTGACTCCCAAATGCTAAACGACGCGCTGGATCTCAAAACGACCAGTCGGGTCGTTACAGAGACAAGGTCGTGTTGAAAGTCTCGCCGATGAAGGGTATTATGAGGTTCGGGAAGAAGGGCAAGTTTAGCCCAAGGTTTATAGGTCCTTTAGAGGTATTGAGGCGAGTTGGAGAGGTTTCTTATGAGCTCGCTTTACCTCCTAGTTTATCAGGAGTTCATCCGGTCTTTCATGTATCTATGCTCTGGAAGTACCACGCCGACTTCTCTCACGTGGTTGATTTCAGCACCATTCAGTTGGATGAGAGGTTGGGCTACGAGGAGGAGCCAGTTGCTATTATTGACAGGCAGGATCGCCAGTTGAGGTCCAAGAGAGTTTTTGCCGTGAAGGTCTAGTAGAGGGGCCAACCAGTTGAGGAGGCAACTTGGGAGTTCAAGAAGGACATGCGGATCATATATCCACGCCTATTCAGCACTTCAGGTATGATTCTAGACCCGTTCGAGGACGAACATTTGTTTAAGAGGTGAATAATGTAACGACCCGACCGGTCGTTTTGCGTTCTAGGACCCCGTTCCCCTAAATAAGACGTCTCGTAGTTGCTTTTACAGATTTATGACTTGTGGGGACGGGTGGTTCGGGATTTGAAAGAGTCTAGAGTGGTATAGGAACACGTAGTTTCTTAAGGTTGGCCTTTAAGGCCAAGTTTGACTTCGTTCAACGTTTTGAGTAAACAACCTCAGAATCAAGTTCTGACGGTTCTAATAGCTTCGTATGATTATTTCGGACTTGGGTGTATGTCCAGAATGGGTTTTGGATGACCCGAGAGCATTTCGGTGCCAAATAGTGAAATATGATTCCTTAAGTTCAAGAATCGAGGTTTGGAACGTGTTTTTGTGTTATCGATGTCCGAACGGAATTCCGAGACCAGTAATAGTTCTGTTATGTCATTTATGACTTGTTTGTAAAATTTGGTGTCATTCCGAGTAGTATAGGTAGGTTCGGCGCATTGAAAGTGAATTGAACTTGAAGTTCAAAGTTTGATTCAATTTGGTTTTGGGGTTGGATTCTTAGTTTCGTTGTTATTTTTCACGTTCCAAAAATTCGAGCGAGTATGTATCATGAATACAGACCTGCCAGTGCCTTTGGACTGGGTCTCTAAGGGCTCGGGTGAGTTTCGGACCCCTCGGAGCTAAATGCTAAAAATCAGAAATTTCACTGTCTGGTTTCCTTCTTCACGTTCGCGGGAAGGCGGCCGCCTTCGCGAAGAAGATGTTGGGCTGGGGTAGCTGATGCTCTATGCGTTCGCAAAGACTACCTTGCGTTCGCGATGTGTTGGGCCTCTGACCATCGCGTTCTCACCCTGGTCTCCGCGTTCGCACAGGTGTAGGACGGGCCCATGCCCGTTTGTTCTTCGCATCCGCAATAAGTCCACAGCGTTCGCGTAGGTCTAGCCCGGCTAGTCTTCACGATCGCGGGCCCCTTTTCACGTTCGCATAGAAGGGCTTCGGTAGCCTGCGCCATTGGCCTTCGCGAACGCGGTGCCCCTGTCGCGTTCGCGATGAAAGGGCATCTAGGCAGTGACTTTTAAAAATGGGACTTAGTCTAATTTTTGACATCCTTCTTTTTCCTTGGGCGATTTTAGAGCATTTCAAAGGGGATAATCGACCTAGCTACTGTAAGGTAAGAAATTCCTATCCTAAATTTGGTTTAATACTTGAATTCTTGAGTATATCAACCCATTAATTAGTAAGAAATCATGGGTTAGAGTAAAAACCCTGTGTTTTATGGAAGATGAGAGAATTACCGAGGAATTGGTTATGAAATCATATGAAAACTATATATTAATGATCCTTAAGCTATGGGTGAGTGTTTCCTTCGAAAATTTCCGGAATCCGAGCATGTGGGCCCGGTGGTGTATTTTGAGATTTTTCAAAGTAAGTTGAAATAACCAATTTAATAGGGGAATTTCATACTTTTGAGTATAAATTAATTTATTTATGCAACATTGACTAGTTTCGAGTCCTTGGGAGATGAGTTTGGAGTTTCAGGCGCATTCTCGACCCGAAAAGTAGGTTCGACGCGAGGTGAGTCTCCTTTCTAACCTTGTAGAAGGGAATTGTCCCCATAGGTGATTATAAATAATTGCATGTCTTTATTTGTGGGGGATACGCACGCACGATTGACGAGAGTCTGTGCGTAGCCACTATTATGTCTTGTCGGGTAGTTTAGGATTCACAAGCATGCTTTATGTGTCGTATTCTTTGATCTTGCATGTGGTCTAGGTAGCTTAATATCCTTGAATTTCACATATGAAGGACTAAGAGGTTATATTTCGACGTTGACATGATTGAATACGTCTCTGCTAGTATGATCCCTGTTAAATTATCCAAAATTCCTGTTAATTGTGTATATGTATACGGGAACCCAAGTCGCATGTATGATTCGCGAGTGGGGGTAGCCCTAGTATTATGTTAACCGCGTCGCATGTTCGATTCGCGAGCGGGGCAGGTAGATGCATCTATGGTTTGAGCCGTTTGACCCTTCGGCAGTGCACATTTACTTTACACGTCGTATCGGCCGTACGTTCACAGCCTGTTATGTGGTTGATAGTTGTTGGAAAGCCCTGTAACTGTATATGTTGATCTTATGGAAAAGGGGAAACTAAGTAGCTTGTATGTTATGGAAGTTGATACGTAAAGGTACTAGAGAATGTTATTTGATGCTTCTGACCTTATTATTGTTGTTCATTATTGCTACTTTTATTCAGCATGTATTTATATACACTGTTTGGCCCTAGTAAGTATCATGTCGACCTCTCGTCACTACTTCTTCGAGGTTAGGCAGGATACTCATTGGGTACATATTTGTTTATGTACTCATGCTACGCTTCTATACTTAATTATATAGGTTCTAAGGCGGGTGCATTTGGTAATCAGGCCGGACTTCGATCCTGAGTTGTATCTGGACTTGACTTTGCGGTGAGCTGCTTCTCTTGGCGATTCTCAGCAGGACTATGGAGTCTTCTTTTGTGTATTCTTGTCTACTTCTTTCAGACAGTAGGACAGTTTATTTCATCTTTTGTACACTATACTAGTATGCCTGTAGACTTGTGACACTAGTTCCTGGCACATCCGTAGTAGACATTATATCTTTTGGGGTTGTATATATTGGTTTATGATCCTTTGTGGCCACACTTGTTAAGTTAGTTGATTTTTTTTCCGTTTCTACTTAATATTGGTTAATCATAAGCAATAACTCTCCCCTCCTGCATCAACACACATCCCAAACCAACGCGTGAAGCGTCACAATATATTGTATACATCCCAGAACCGGAAGGCAATACTAGAACTGGTGCTGAGGTCAATGTTGTCTTGAGCTTCTGAAAGCTCGCCTTACACTCGTCGGACCATCGGAACGGGGCATTCTTCTGAGTCAATCTAGTTAGTGGGGCTTCAATGGATGAAAAGCCCTCCACAAATCGGCGATAATAACCTGCTAGACCCAAGAAGCTCTTGATCTCTGTAGCTGAAGTAGGGCGTGGCCAACTGTGGACTGCCTCAATCTTCTTAGGATCAACCTTGATACCCTCTCCGGATACCACATGTCCCAAGGATGCCACGGAATCCAACCAGAACTCACACTTGGAGAACTTAGAATATAGCTTCTGTTATCACAAAGTCTAGAGCACGACTCTCAAATGCTTCTCGTGCTCTCCCAGGATATGTGAGTAAATCAGAATGTCATCAATAAAGACAATGACAAAAGAATCAATATACGGCTTGAACACCCTGTTCATCAAGTCCATAAATGTTGCTGGGGCATTCGTTAAGCCAAAGGACATCACCAGGAACTCATAATTTCCATATCTCGTATGAACCCGAATCTTCATCTGGTGGTACCCCAATCTCAAGTCGATCTAAGAAAACACCCGAGCACCCTACAACTGGTCAAACAAATCATCGATACGCGGCAATGGGTACTTATTCTTAATGGTGACCTTGTTCAACTGGCGGTAGTCAATATACATCCGCATAGACCCATCCTTCTTCTTCACAAATAGCACTGGAGCACCCCACGGTGATACACTCGGTTTGATAAACCCCTTAGCCAAAAACTCCTCAAGCTGCTCCTTTAACTCCTTCAACTCTTTCGGAGCCATACGGTACGGGGGAATGGAAATAGGCTGGGTGCCTGGGGCTAAATCAATACAGAAATCAATATCACGATCCGGAGGCATGCCTGGAAGGTCTGAAGGGAATACATCAGCAAACTCTCGAACCACTGGCACTGAATCAATCATCGGAGACTCGGCGGTGGTGTCCCGCACATAAGCAAGATAGGCCAGACAACCCTTCTCGACCATATGTCGAGCCTTTAGGAAGGAAATAACCCGACTAGCTGCACTCACTGAGGAACCTCTCCACTCCAATCTAGGCGACTCAGGCATGGCTAGAGTTACCATTTTGGCATGGAAATCTAGCACGGCATGATAGGGAGATAGCCAATCCATGCCTAGAATAACCTCAAAATCAACCATGCCAAGCAATAGGAGGTCCGCTCTAGTCTCGAACCCAAAGAATGTAACCACATAGGACCGGTATATATCCGGTCTACCACTATAGAATCGCCCACACGAATGGACACATAAATAGGAGTACTCAAGGACTCACGAGGAGTATCCAGGAAACGAGCAAGTAGGGCTGATACATATGAATAAGTGGATCCTGGATCGAATAACATTGATGCCTCTCTACCACATACTGAAATAATACCTGTGATCGCGGCGTCTGAGGCCACTGCATCTTATCTGGCCGGAATAGCATAGAATCCAGTTGGAGCACCGGAAGACTGACCCCCGCCAGAATGAATAGGAGTTGACTGAACTCCTCCTGTCTGGCCTCAGCCTCTAGGACGACCCCTGCCGGCCTGTCCTCCACCTCCGGGTGGTCGGACCGCTGGTGCTGGACTCATAGGCTGGTAACCCTGTTGTACTGCCTTGCCCCTAAACCTGGGACAAGTCCTCCTGATATGGCCTGGATCCCTGCACTCATAACATCCCTCGGTGCCATGGCCTGCTGCCCTGGAGAAGAACCCTGTATAGCTGAGGGACGGTGATAACCCTTTGGCATAGAACTGAAATAAGGACTCACTGGAACACCACGAGAGGGTGGTGGGGGTGTCGAATATGGGGTTCTGCTGGGCTGGACACTGTCGAACTGACCTCTGCCCCTAGCTGGAGCGCCTCTGAAATCCCCAGAAAATCTGGCTCCCTTGTCCTGCTGCCCCTGCTCTCTGCTCTTCGACCGATAACCCTCGATCCTGCGAGCAATATCCACTACAAGCTGATAAGGAGTCCCCATCTCCACCTCTCGGGCCATGTTGGCCCTAATGCCGGGATGTAACCCAGCTACAAACCTCTGCACTCTCTCAGCATCAGTAGGAAGTATCATGAGTGCGTGACGAGACAACTCAGAAAACCTAGCCTCGTAGTCTTTCATTGACGTCTGACCCTACTCTAACTGCTCAAACTGATACCGCAACTCTCACCTCTCCGAGGGTGGAATGTATTTGTCCAGGAACATTTGGGTAAACTGCTCCCAGGTGATTGGAGGAGAACCTGCCCGTCTGCCAAGAATATAGGACTGCCACCATCTGCGGGCCCTGCCCTCTGACTGAAAAGTAGTGAAGTCAACTCCATGGGACTCCAATATCCTCATATTGTGCAGTCTGTCCCAGCACCTATCAATGAAGTCCTAGGCATCCTCACCAAGCTCACCTCCGAAGACAGGAGGGTGCAATCTGGTCCATCTATCAAATAACTTCTGCGGATCGCTGTCTGCAACTACTTTGGGCTCAGGTGTTGCTGCTACAGGCTGGGCCCCGCCCACGGGCAGTGTACCCAGGGTCTGATATACTGCTGCTGCATGACCTGCGGCCTGGGCATTAGGGGTCTGGACTCCCCCTCCCGCCTGAGATGTGGCAGGATCTGCTGGAAACAAACTAGCCTGAGTCATAGTATCCATAAACCGTGCCCATGACCTCCTAGAAGCCTAGCGCCATCATAATGTCCATCAGAGCAGGATCTGCTAGGGGCACCTCACCATGATCCTCTTTGATAGGATCCTCTACTGGATCTGCTGGGGGTGCAACTGGAAAAACTCTGGGATGCCCTCGTCCCCTACCTCGGGTCGGTGCCCTCCCCTGGCCTCTACCACGGCCTCGGAAGACGGGGGTAGCGGCATCTCCCGGGTCTGAAACGTCGGTTGTGTGCGTCCTCACCATCTGTGAGAGAATAGAAGAGTGAGACACAAATCCAAATGCTAAATGGTTTACTTTTCTAGAAACTTCACACAAAGGGCTACAACTTTCATTTTTACATCATCTCAAAATTCCTTATAGATTGTGAGATATGAGCCTCCGAATTAAGACCTGCACAGCAGATATTTTTCTTCTTCGTGAACGCGAGGCACTATTCGCGAACGCGAAGAGAAAAGTCCCTGATGCCAAATTCTTCTTCGTGAACGCGAAGGGATCCTCGCGAACACGAAGAACAACACCAGACACCAGCATCAGCCATCTCAAAACAGCCCGAAATGATCCGAAACCACCCCAAAACACACCCGAGGCCCTCGGGACCCCATCCAATCACACGATCCAGTCCCATAACATCCCACAAACCTGCTTGAGGCCTCAAATCACATCAAACAATGCCAAAACCACGAATCGCACTCGAATCCAAACTTTATGAACTTTGAAATTTCAAACTTCTACATCTGATGTCGAAACCTATCAAATCACGTCCGATTGACCCCAAATTACACACAAGACATATTCGACATTACGGACCTGCTCCAACTTCCGGAATCGCATTCCGACCCCGATATCAAAATTTCCAATTCCGGTCGGATTTCTCAAAAACCTTCAAATTCCTATCTCTAGCCAAATGACCTACGGACATCCGAATTCACTTCCGATTGCGCTCCAAACTCCAGAATCACCATACGGAGCTATTCCCAGGCTCGAAATCCCAAACGGACATCTATAACACTGAAATGCCTTCCAACCCAAATTTATGAAATTTTTCTAAAATGCTATCTTCCATAATATGCGCCAAAATGCTCCCGGGTCATCCGAAAACTGATCCGAACATACGCCCAAGTGCGAAATCATCATACGAACTTGCTGAAACCTTCAAATTCTGATTTGGAGGTCGTTTACTCAAAATTCCAATCTTAGTCAATTCTTCCAACTTAAGGCTTCCGAAATGAGAATTTTCTTTCCAAATCCACCCGAACTTCCCGAATTTCAATTCCGACCATGCGTACAAGTCACAATACCTGAAATGAAGCTGCTCATGGCCTCAAACCGCCAAACGACGTGCTAGAGCTCAAAACGACCGGTCGGGTCGTTACATTCTCCCCCACTTAAACATATGTTCATCCTCGAACGTGCTAAGAACTGCTCTGGAGTTGTCTGAAATTACTGTTTAACACCTCGTGCACCTGCCCGTGTTATCACAACCCAATTGAGTACACTTGCTCGAACAAATTCTGAAGTTATCCTGTTTTATTCAGGCAAATGGGCCTTAGAACCAGGTTTTCAACATCCAAAATCCTCTGCCACGCATGTTTCCAATATATGAACACCGTATCAACTACCACACGAGGTACCAGAACATGACTGCATACCTTAGCTGAATTAGCACCATGCACCGCATAATTCATCATCTAACCTCAATGACATTCCCTGAACCTTAATAGCCAAAATTCCATGAATCTGATGCTCCCAATGCACCTTATGATATGTTATAATGCTGAAGATACCACCACAATGGAGGAGATGCGTATAAATTCCTAACCAACTACAGAGTTAACCAAACATTGAATCTTTCCACTTGACTAAAATCATCATCTCATTACGAACCAAATAATGGTAATTATCCTGTAATATACTTCACATAATCTTATCGCACCGATCCCTGATCCATAAATCTTGTCTCGCCCAGTATGAACTGCTCAGACAAAAAATCATCCCAGACATGACCAACAGTCTCACACGATGCCACAATGCGCCAGTAGGCCACAACTCATGTGGAGAGATTAAGGCCCGGCAGTTTGATGATCCGTGCTTGGCAGAGCTACGGGAGACAGTGGTTCAGGGTGGTGCCAAGGAGGTTACTATGGGAGAGGATGGTGTTCTGAGACTTCAGGGTCGTTTGTGTGTTCCTAATGTTGATGTCCTGAGGGAGAGGATTCTAGAAGAGGCTCACAGTTCATGGTATTCTGTTCATCCTGGTGCTACGAAGATGTATCGTGACTTGAAGCAGCATTTCTGGTGGAGGCGGATAAAGAAGGACATAGTAGAGTATGTGGCTAGATGTCTTAATTTCCATCAGGTCAAGTTTGAGCACCAGAGGCCAGGAGGCCTACTTCAGCAGATGCCCATTCCTGAGTGGAAGTGGGAGCGCATCACTATGGACTTCGTGGTTGGGTTTCCTTGGACCTTGCGGAAGGTTGACGCGGTTTGGGTCATTGTGGACAGGTTGATCAAATCGGCGCATTTCATTCCAGTAGCTACTACTTATACTTCTGAGAGGTTTGACTAGATCTACATTTGGGAGATAGTCTGGTTGCACGGTTTGCCTGCGTCCATTATATCAGATCGAGGTCCTCAGTTCACCTCTCACTTCTGGAGAGCATTTCATAGCGAGTTGGGCACCCAGATAGATCTCAGCACCGCATTCCACCCTCAGATTGATGGTCAGTCGGAGCGGACAGTTCAGATATTGGAAGAAATGCTCAGGGCATATGTGATTGACTTCGGAGGTTAGTGGGACCAGTTCTTGCCTCTAGCCGAGTTTGCTTACAATAATAGTTATCAGTCCAGCATTGAGATGGCTCCATTTGAGGCCTTGTATGGCCGGCGATGTCGTTTTCTTATCGGGCGGTTTGGGCCTGGCGAGGCTATGTTATATGGCACCGACCTGGTGAAGGATGCTTTAGAGAAAGTGAAGTTGATTCAGGAGAGGCTCCGCACATCACAGTCCAGACAGAAGAGTTATACGGATCAGAAGGTGCGTGACGTATCATTTATGGAAGGAGACAAGGTCCTGTTGAAAGTCTCATCGATGAAGGGTATTATAAGGTTCGTGAAGAAGGGCAAGTTGAGCGCAAGGTTTATAGGTCCTTTCGAGGTATTGAGGCGAGTTGAAGAGGTTGCTTATGAGCTCGCTTTACCTCCCAGTTTATCAGGAGTTCATCCGGTATTTCATGTATCCATGCTCCGAAAGTTGGAGCAGGTCTGTAATGTCGAATATGATTTGTGTGAAAAATTTGGGGTCAATCAGACGTGATTTGATAGGTTTCGGCATCGAATGTAGAAGTTTGAAATTTCAAAGTTCATAAAGGTTGAATTTGAAGGTGATTCATAGTTTCGGCATTATTTTATGTGATTTGAGGCCTCGAGCAAGTCTCGGGGATGTTATGGGACTGAGTCGTGTGATTGGAGGGGGTCCTGGGGGCCCCGAGTGTGTTTCGGGACAATTCCGGGTGATTTGTTGTTGCTGTTTCTGGTCTGCATCGCGATCGCGGTCCCTGGGATGCGATCGCAAAGAAGAGAAGTTAAGGGGATGAATTTGGCTTATGCGATCGCGGAAAGGGAGTGCGATCGTGAAGGAGGAATTTGGAGGGCTGCTGGTTTTGGCCTTCGCGAATGCGTGGTGGTGAACGCGAACGCGAAGGGGTCGCCTGAGCTCTCTACGCGAACGCGCCAAGAGGGACGCGAACGCATATAGGAAAGGGGAGCTAGGGGCCTGGGCCATTTGGCCTATGCGAACGCACAGGGCAACCAGCGAACGCGGAGGGGTCAGGGCAGTTTCCATTTGCGAACGCATTCAGGGTATCACGAACGCAGAGAAGAAATTGGGCATGGGCAGATTGTTTTAAAGACGAGATTTCTGGCCATTTCTTCATTCTTTCATTTTGGTGTGGCGAATTTTGGGAGCTTCAAGAGGGGATTTTCATCAAGCATCACTAGTTTTGGGACGTTGTGCATCAATTGGAGTCGTCGGAAGGGCTTGGAAGCCGGTTATGGAATTTCAGAGCGAGGTAAGTCTCCTTTCTAACTTTGTGAGGGGGAAATTGTCCCCATAGGTGAACTAATTACTTATGTGCTACTATTTGCAGGGGCTACGTACGCATGAGGTGACGGGAGTCCGTGCGTAGCTACTAATATGCTATATACGGGTAGTCTAGGACCCACTAGCATGCTTTGCTTGTTGTACTTGTGACCTTGTCAATAAAATATCATGTGATGCTGTCAATTAGTAATTAAATCTCTAAGAAGGATAGAGTCTACTTTTCTTAATCATCTAGAAGGAGAATTGATTCTTCCTTGGATATTTGTGTTTTGGGTAAATCTATAACGTTTGAAACCCTGTCAAAATTGGCAAGTAAATTCCCAGAAAGGCTTTAAATACTATTTTCATGTTCATTAAAAGGAGAATTCTATCACTTCATTGAATAGCTAATTTTCCTGATAAAAATGTGGTTTATTTATGTGAATATGTGTAACTATGGGCGCCTGAGTCGCATGTATGATTCGCGAGCAGGATGACCTTGTTATTTATGTATGACTGCGTCGCATGATCGATTCGCGAGCAGGGCAGATAGATGCATCTATGGTTCGAGTTGTTCGACCCTTCGGCAGTGCACATTTTATTATTGTTGGTTCGGGTCGTTCGACCCTCGACATTTCTTGCGGATGATAATTGCTGCGTATTTTGTGTAATTATTACCTGTTTATTGGCCTATGAAGTTTTAAATGTCCAACTGAAATGACGAAGATTTAAAGTGTTAAATGTGAAAGAGGTTGATATTACTTATCCCTGATTTTATTAGATTGCCTATGATATTCCCACTTAGTGTCTCACTTGATTATACTAAATTGACTTCTAGTAAGTGTCTAATTCGACCTCTCGTCACTACCTCTCTGAGGTTAGGCGGGATACTTACTGAGTACACGTCATTTCCGTACTCATGCTACACTTGTTGTGCATTTTTATTGCACAGGTACTTTCACATCGATGTGGCCGACTTGGAGACTTAGGCGAGTTGCATCATCCTGAGGCGATCCGGAGCTGACAGAGTCTCCCTCAGATGTATTTATTTTTATTTTAAATTCCTTGTCCAGTTGTATTTCGGACAAGCATTGTAGTATCTGTTAAATTCTTAGAAATTTGCTCATGCACTTGTGACACCGGGTTCTGGGATGTGTTTGGGATGTATTTTATTAAAATGGAATATTAGACTATCGTATTTACTTAGCGTATTTTATTTAGTTATTATGTGATAAAGTGAAAGGTAATGATTTCAAAAATGTTAAAATAGGGAATTTAACTTAACCATTTAATGATTGGCTTGCCTGACAGTGGTGTCCGGCGCCATCACGACCTTATGGATTTTGGGTCGTGACACTTTGATCGTTCACTCTCGTGAGCACACGAGTAAGTGAATGAGCTAGCTGAGGAAAAGCTTGTGAAAAACAGCGGGTTATGGAAAAAAGGCTTGGAAGTGCACGAGATAACAAGAAGGAAAAGAAACAGAGAACTTCACTTGTTCACTCTCGCGTGCGCACGAGAGAGTGAATGAGCTCACCTAAAAAGGTTCTTTCAAAGTGGGTGATCACGCCCAACTGTACCTTATAAAAGACAAAGCGATCGCTGCAAATATAATCTGGTTTTCAAGTCCGGAGTCGAATCCTCGGGGAACCAACCTATTTATTACAACTCTTAGTGATGCTAGTATAAGCTCAGACAGTTTCCGGATGCAAGATATTTTTCTATCAATAATTATTGGGATTTGTTTAACTGAAGTAAATGATATTAGAACTAACAATATTTAAGATTAAAGATAACTCAATGGTAAAAAGATCTAGGGTATTGATTTCCCCAATTGCTAGACTAATTCTGAACTCTTTTTCTATAATCTCACTGTATTACTCTATGAGGATTATGAGCTATGGGTTACCGCAATTATCTCTCGATCAACTACGGTAATTTACTAGAGCATTCTCTCGAACTACTCTAGCTGATAATTTATGCAGCTCTGAATTATCCCACCAAAGTTTCGTTATTTTTAACCCCACTTTTAAATTCGAGTAATGAATCTCTTCAATTACCCAAAGTGGTGTTGTTCAATAACAATCTAACCTAGTATTCTTTCTCAAGCAACACAATGTAGTTAGACACGATTAATCAAGAGCACATTCAATTAATCACCATACAAAACATAGTTGAACAATCTTAGATTAAACCCGGCTCGATTATAACAAAACTAAGTCAAAACTTCATCTAACAATTGGTTCCATCAACCCTAGACGGATTGTTTAGCTACTCATGTTGGAACACAATGAAAGCATAAAATAATTCATAATTCTCAAAATAATGACAAAAGATGGAGAATAGAAAAACTCTAATTGTAGCTTGGTCTTCTCACACTTGTTCTTGCCTCCAAACTGAGTCTAAAACAAGCTTAAACCTTTCTTTGATGAGTTTATAGGGTTTAAATAGGGCTAGGCTAATTTCTCCCATTTTTACACTTAAGTCCCTGAATTTTCTAGGCACTTCGGGACTCGACCGCGGTCGCGGCAGAACGCGACGCGACCGCGGTCACTTGCATAGTTTCTGCCTCGCGTTGTTTGGCCCACCGCGTTCCAGCCGCGGTCGCGGTGGGTTTCACTCCAGTCATCCTTCGCCCTTTTCTTGCTTATTTTCACTTGGGTTCTTCTTGATTGGCCTTATCTTCCCGTTATTGACTCCAAAATGCTCCATAGTATCTTCCAAACTTGGATTATTTCCTGCAAAGCATAAAAACACTAATTAGAGCATTTTGTTATCATTTTGCACTTAAAACAACAATAAAGTATGGTCCATTGAGAGTGTAAATAGCATCTATATAGCCTACTATCAACACCCCACACTTAAATAGTTACTAGTCCTCGGCAACAAAACCACACTCTACAGGCCTAATCACTACAGGATACCTTCCCTACTCTTTATACCCTGAATAATCCACCGGTAGACACTTGAACGCGACATCCTAGCCTCAAGAGTGGACTCTTTTCTAGCCACGCAATGTCCCTACCCGGCTCTCCTACTCTCCATCATAGGTCCAAACTCACCTTCCCTTCATGAATCATGTGCCTACTCACTACAAAAGAGACTTATATCATTTACAAATCACATACTGAGGAACTCGAATATAAAATTTCACTCACCCTAAAAAACAAGTTCTTATGCGACAAACAACACACCATAGGCTTACCCGTAGTGTAATACTCGACTAATCGAGCTCAGTTGGTCTAGAATCAATTAGGACTTTATTTGGTTGTAATGTTGGTTGCGGGACGGGTAGGATACATATGGTTATAGTGACTACACCTCCTAAGCACTCCACTACATTTGTGTACTTTAAGCTCTTACTTTGTCAGACCTTCCTTCCATTGTTACACTATTGTGTTAACCCTTTATTCTTTTAGGCAAACTTTTCTTTTAATAACCACCACCAATTCGAGACAACTCTTTTTGTTTTTTTATTTGTTTTTTTTTTCTGGTGGCCTCTAATATTGCTTATCAAATAGTGCACCTTTTCTTTTCATGTCTCCTTAATTCCACTTAACAGCTCAACCAACCACCCCTCCCTTATAGTTTTTCATATCCATTACACTTTGAGTGCTTCTAAGAGGTGATAGGGTTCAACAAGATAGGCTATTTAAACTTGGGTCAGGCTTGTGATGTGGTTGCCAACGAAAACAGGCTTACAGGCTCAACGGGGTTGACTAAGATATATACAATTAGGTGGGAATAAGCATACACAGAAAGGTTAAGCAAATAAATGCCTATATCACTTTCCAAACCAAACAAGACTACCATTCCTCTTTGTATACACACAGGGCAAGTTCTAGGCATTGAATGTCAACACATAATACACAAAGCCTCACTCACACATGGCACATGACTCAATTCAGTTAGGATCATCAGACACTCTACTCTGAGTACTTGAGTCATTCAGGAACACACAATTTAAGGCCTTATTAGAGTCAAATAAAGAGCCTAAGTGTCACACTAAAGCAGTCTTTATTCAAGGTACCATAGAGTTAAGGGGCCCTATTTCCATTTTTTGTTTCTCGCACAAGATTTCCTAAACTAAAACGGGAAAAAAAACTAACTACACCCGGTTCAAATGTAAACCCTTGGAAAAGAACCATGGTACAAAGAAAAACCAAGGGGGAGTTGATACACTACCTAACAAAGAAAAAATCTTTTTGTGTTTTGTTTTAGACTCACTTCCCTCAAGAAACAGGTCCATCGTCGGGAAGAGTCCCACATATTTTCTCATTTAAAATGTTTTTTATATTATTCGACTCAAGTCCCTCAAGAGACCCGTCGAAAGGTGTCCGTCTTCGGGCCAAGTCGACAATAATAAATAACAAAGAAAATTATCAAACAAGTCAAACTACCAACAAGTATACTCATTTACATACAACAACAACAACCAATATCCCCCACCTCACACTTAAAGAATTGGCATGTCCTCATGCCATAAACAATAAAGCAAAGTGAGGTAAGGAGACTTCCCTGGTGTTTAGTCCTCATCACAGACGGTGCCTGGGTCGAGATGACAGGCACGTCCTAACGCGCGGATCCAGGCCATTATCTTCTTTTCTAACTTCGCACTCTGAGTTGCCAGAGCGTCAACTCTAGCAGTCAGGTCATTGACTGAGGTGCGTAAGCCATCTACATCTTGCTCCATGGCTGACATCCGGGTGCTTTGACGAGGCCGAGATGGACCCGCCTCATCATGACCTTGCACTGGTGGGAAAGCGGCATGCATATCCTCATCCTCATCCTCCACATCAATTGCCACAGGTTGCTCCTTTCCCACTGTGATTTTACTGGCCCTAAAAGGAATTTTCTTTGCTAGCTTCCCATCGATAATGCGATTTTCGAGAACATTTGCAGCACGACACAGCTTGGTGACCAGTGATGGGAAGTAGAACCCTTTGACTATCTCCGGGGATCTAATGAACATTTCATCATGGATTAACTGGGCCACATCAAAGTCATGACGGTTGACAAAACACCAAGCAGCCACTGCTCGAGGTGCATTTACACCTGTGGTGTTGTTGGAGGGAAGAAATCGGCTATTGATGATGGTAAGCCAGCATTTAGCTTCCCAAGTGAGGGATTGGGAGTTCAGCGTGATGCGAGGCTTTATCCAAATGGGCTCCCCTGCCAAACAGATTGTCTTGACAAGTATGTTCCACGTGACATGTGGCGTCTGATTAGTCTGGTAGTAGTCAAACTCTCCGGTGAAGACTGGCAACCTGTACACCTGGCGGATTGCTTCAAGCAATGCATTCACCCGTGTCTTTCGGACTGTGACCACCCTATTAGCATGTTCCGGGCAATTGACGTCTCACCTCAACTCAGCATACATCTCAGGGCTTTCAACCTGCAGGGAAGACCTGTCAATGGGAACTTCATGCACCAGCTTCCTGGCGGCCTTTTCTTCAAATCTCTCCTCAGCCGCCTTTGACACAAACCGAGTATTGTCAAACTGGCTTGCACTAGCCGGGGCTGGAGCCCTGGATGACCCTCCTGGCCTACTGGCGGAGGAACCCGTGACCCTTCTTTTCCTAGACTGATGAATTTTACCTGACAGAACAAGGTTTACTATTAGTGAGGGTTCAATTTGTGTGACCCCCGGGTGGTTACTCAAACTTCACCACCACTATGGTCACATTACCAATTTCAGCTTAATGGGGCAGTTTTTCAAACATCTAGTGTGCGTAGGACTGGACATGCATACTTTAGCCCATATAATTAGAAACATTCCCCTAATTTCAACCACAATCCTATACTAACATCACCCCACCAACATAATCTTCACCCACAACAACACCAAGTTCTTCCACCAATTTACACCAAGTTAGTCTAAAAATAAAAAACATTATAACCTATAGCATGGTAGAGATCTACAAGTAAAATACACAAGAAGAAGAAAATAAATTAACACCATAAGAAAATTAGGAGAGAAAAGAGAAGCGATACTTACTTGTAGATAGGAAGGAAGGAGAGCTTGGTGGTTGGGGGTGGGTGGAGATATGAGAAGAGAGTTGTGAGTTTGGGGTGGAAGAATGAGTGAGGGAGGGGAGAGGGGAGTAGGCGTTGGGGAAGAAGACGGGAAGGGGAAAGGGGCTGGGAGATTTTAGGGCTAGGGAGTTGGTTGGCAAGAGACGTGGGGGAGTTGGGGTGGTGAGCGAGTAGGTTAGGATATTAGAAGAGGGATAAGGAAAATAGGGGGAAAAATGAAAAATAAAGAAAATAAAAAAAAATGGTACTTACCTGGGCGCGGGTAGTGGGGAGGGAGTTCACCGCGGTCGCGCCGCGGTCGATCGCGACCGCGGTGAAGAAAGGGTTTGAACAACAGAATGCCCCTGACTTTCCGCAGTCGCGTCGCGGTTTTCCGCGGTCGCGGTGAGTCGAAACAGAAAATCTGTTACTCGCCGCGGTCCGCTGCGGTCGCGGTGACGGCACTCTGAATTTTCTTTGTTTTTCTCAAATTTTTACCTATCCGGAGTTGTGCCTTGACCCCGTCTTCTCCCAATATGCACTAATCGTGCCATGTACACTAGTAAATGGGTTAGTATCATATACATCAATTACAACAATAACACAAAAGAGAAAAAAAACAAGAAAAACATGGGTTGCCTCCCATGAAGCGCCTGATTTAACGTCGCGGCACGACGCAGACTCTCGCCATCACTCCTCATTTGTGTATTGGGGATCCTCCAAAGTTATCACCACGATGTCCCCTTTTTCTTCACTCATTCCAAGGTAATGTTTCAACCTCTGCCCATTCCCTGTGAATTTGTTCGTCCCATCTTCTGATTCGATCTCCACAGCTCTACTTGGGAACATTTGCACCACTTTGAACGGTCCTGACCATTGGGACTTCAACTTACCCGGGAACAACCTCAATCTTGAGCTGTATAGCAGCACTAATTCGCCGGGTTTGAACTTCCGATCCAATATGTGCTTGTCATGCATCAATTTTATCCTCTCTTTATATAGTCTAGCACTCTCGAATGCGTGGAACCGGAATTCCTCAAGCTCATGCAACCCATTAACTCTGTTGGTGCCCGTTGTTTCCATGTCTAAGTTCATCCGCCGCAATGCCCACAGTGCTTTATGTTCGAGCTCAACCGGAAGGTGGCATGCCTTACCAAATACCAACTTGTATGGTGACATACCAATTGGAGTTTTAAAGGTTGTGCAGTATGCCCACAATGCATCATCTAGCTTCTTGCCCGATCAGTTCTTGTTGCATCCACTGTTTTTAAGAGGAAACTTTTTATTTCCCTATTAGACACTTCAACCTGCCCGCTTGTTTGTGGGTGGTATGGTGAGTCTACCTTGTGACGAACCCCATACTTCTCCAACAGGCGTGCAAACGCTCTATTGCAAAAATGAGAGCCATCATCACTGATTATGGCTCGAGGGGTGCCAAAACGTGTGAAAATGTTTTTCTTTAGGAAACTGGTCACCCCCTTCGCATCATTGGTTGGGAGAGCAACTGCTTCGACCCACTTTGAGACATAGTCAATGGAAACCAGTATATACTTGTTACCGTATGAGCTGGCGAATGGCCACATGAAGTCTATCCCCCACATGTCAAATATTTCCACCTCTTGGATTGTGGTCATTGGCATCTCATGATGACGGGATATGTTGCCCGTCTTTTGACATTCATCACAGCTTTTGACCCAAGCATGGGCATCTTTGAACAATGTAGGCCAAAACAATCTTGATTCTAGCACATTCGCTGCTGTCCGGATTCCTCTAAAGTGTCCACCATATGGAGGAGCATGGTAAGCCTGCAAAACAGAGGGTTGATCTTGCTCGGGGATACACCGCCGGATCATGTTATCAACACATATTTTGAACTCATCCCAATAATAAGCACGACAATCCCGGAAAAACTTTTTCTTTTGAATTGAGGAGAGATCATGCGGTACAATACCGCAAGCCAAGTAATTAGCAATATCATCATACCATGGTGCCTCCTCCATTGTCACAACAAGTAATTGTTCATCCGGGAATGTCTCAATGATATCTTCAAACTCTGTTCTCATTTTTTCCCCTTCCAACCTCGAGAGGTGGTTTGCCACTTGGTTGTCTGTCCCCTATCGGTCACGAATCTCCAGGTCAAATTCTTGTAGCAACATAACCCAGTGAATCAAGTGGGGCTTTGACTCCTTCTTTGCTATCAAGTACCTAATGGCTGCATGGTCAGTATAAACAATAAATGTTGAGCCAATCAGATATGATCTGAATTTATCGAAGGCAAACACTACAGCGAGCATTTCCTTTTCAGTGACCGTGTATTTCAAATGTGCATCACTAAGCGTCCTGCTTGCATAGTAAATTGGGTGCATAATTTTCTCCTTGCGCTGCCCCAAAACTGCTCCTATCGCATAATTACTAGACTCGCACATCAGCTCGAATGGTTGCTCCCAATTGGGTGCAACAATGATGGGTGCAGTCACAAATCTCTTCTTCAGCTCCTCAAATGCCAACCTGCAATCATCAGAAAATACAAAATGCTGGTCTTTTTCAAGCAGCTTACATAAAGGGTTAGCAATTTTTGAAAAATCCTTGATGAACCGCATGTAGAATCCGGCGTACCCAATGAAACTTCTCACTACTTTCACCGAAGTGGGTGCTGGGAGCTTCTCAATCACATCAACTTTTTCATGGTCTACTTCAATCCTCTTTTTGGACACTCTATGTCCCAACACTATTCCTTCGTGTACCATAAAATGGCACTTCTCCCAGTTCAGCACCAGATTTGTCTCCACACATCGTTTTAGCACTATTTTGAGGTTGTGGAGGCAATCTTCGAATGAATCTCCTACAACGGAAAAATCATCCATAAACACCTCCATAATGTCTTCGACCATGTCAATGAAGATGGCTAGCATACACCGCTGGAATATGGCCGGTGCATTACAAAGTCCAAAGGGCATTCTCCGAAAGGAAAAGATGTCGTACGGACACGTGAAAGATGTTTTATCTCTATCTTCCGAGGCTATTGAGATCTGATTGTACCCCGAGTATCCGTCCAAGAAACTAAAATGGGATCACCCAGCTAACCTGTCCAACATCTGGTCAATGAAGGGCAAGGGGAAATAGTCCTTTCGGGTGGCTGCATTTAGTTTCCTACAATCCATGAAAATCCGCCACCCGATGACTGTACGAGTTGAGATCAACTCATTCTTATCATTTTTTACAACAGTCATTCCGCCTTTTTTCGGTACACACTAGACGGGGCTCACCCAATTGCTGACAGAGATGGGAAAGATGATGCCCGCGTCCAGCCACTTGATCACCTCCTTTTTCACTACCTATTTCATATTCGGGTTTAGCCTTCGTTGATGTTCCCTGGAAGGTTTGTGCACTTCTTCCAGAAGAATTTTGTGCATGCAAAAGGCCGGACTGATACCCTTTATGTCTGCCATGGTCCAACCAATGGAAATTTTGCATTCTTGCAACACTTGCAGTAATTGTTCTACCTGCACAGCTAGCAAACCAAATGATATAATAACAGGCAAAGTAGAATTGGGACCCAAGAAAGCATACTTGAGGTGGGATGGAAGTGGTTTCAGCTCCAGTTGTGGTGGTGTCTCAATTGATGGTTTTGCAGGTGGTGTAGCTCTCTCTTCTAAATAGAAGGGCTCAAATTGAGGTTCCCTCTTCCAAAATACTTGACCTTCGAGTGCCATGACCCACTCCGCCAGCCCTTCGCCATCCATTTCCTCTAAATTTGTCAAGCAGGCTCCCAATGGATCTTTGGCATTAAGGGTCTCATCTTCTTCATGCACGATCACATCCACCGCCTCCACTAGTGAGCATTTTGCATATTCACTAGGTCTCCTCATGGATTGTTTGATGTTGAATATCACTTCTTCATCGTTCAACCTCATTTTTAATTCCCCAGTTTTGCAATCGATCAGTGTTCTCCCAGTGGCTAAGAATAGCCGTACCAAAATGATGGGAATCTCCCTATCTACTTGGCAGTCCAGAATAACAAAGTCCACAGGGAATACAAACTTCCCCACTTGTACCAGCACATCATCAAGAATCTTTGTCGGTCTTTTAACCGTGCGGTCAGCCAGTTGCAATAGCATCGAAGTAAGCCTAGCTCTGCCAATGCCCAGCTTTGTGTAGATTGCCAAAGGCATCAAGTTTATGTTGGCTTCTAAGTCACACAACGCTTTTGCAAAAGCATAACTCCCAATGGTACACGGAATAGTGAAGCTACCTGGATCAGACATCTTTTGAGCCATGAGTCTAGTCACCACCGCACCGCATGTCTGTGTCAGAGTTACTATGGACAGGTATTGAAAGTCAAATTTCCGCGACATCAGGTCCTTCATCATCTTTGCACAACCTGGCATTTTCCTCAAAGCATCCATCAGAGGAATATTCAATTGAATCTGACGAAGCATCTCCATGAATTTCCTGTATTGATCTTCTTTCTTTTGTTTTGCCAATCTCTGAGGGAATGGTGCAGGCATCACTTTTTGTCCACTGCTTGCTGGCTAATATTTGTTGGAATTTTGTGGCACAAGAGGAGCCACTTGTTCTGCAACTTGTTCACTTTCTTTGGCCTTACCCTTTTCAATTTGGTCCTGTTCAACCACCACTTCAGTGAGTTCTACTAATTCATCTATCTCTACTGGAACTGGAGTGGCTAGTGTAGTCTCTCTTCTAGGTGGAGCTCTTGCTCCCTGTCTAAATCTCTCCCATTCCGGAGACTGAGTGCCATCAGCTGATTTGGGTTTTGCTCATTTGGGTTAATGTTTGTGTCAGTCGGTAATACCCCCTAGGGGAGGTTATTTAAGGCCATGGACAGTTGCCCCAGTTGAGTTTCAATCCCCTTAATTGTTGAATCATGAGCTGCCAACTTTTCCTGCATCTTACCATTTGTGCCAATAAGTTGTTGCAGCATACCTCTGATCTCCACCATGTTGCTGTCTTGTTGCTAATGAGGTGGTTGATACCTCAACTGTTGTTGGTGCTGTTGTTGATAGCCATGTTGTCTTTGATATGGAACCACTTGGCCTTGGGGACGCATACCTCCAGGTTGTGGCATGTTCGGTCTGTACTGTTGGTTAGGTGTTGGCCCCCATTGTTGTCCTCCTCCTTTCCTTTGACCCCCAAAATTGTTGACATAATTCATATCCTCTCTGGGACCCTATTTGTCACCTTCACCACTCCATGAACACACAAAAGATTGATTGATGCAAGGGGTACACAGTCCACCATTTGTTGTATCAATGATATGTACTTGTTTTGGACCCATCTCGTCAATCTTCTTCGTTAGTATACTCATCTGAGTCATGAGTGTGGCTATGTTCTCTGCATGTGAATTATTTGGGTCAAGAGGAACTGAATGCACTATCGGTGTCATGGTTGTACCTCTCATCATCCACCATGAATTCTGGGCCATCTTGTCAAGAAGGATTTTACACTCTGTGAATGTCTTACTCAGGAATGCACCCCCAGTTGAAGCATCTACATTGGCTTTCAAATTGTCTGCTAACCCCATGTAGAATCTCTGGCCGAGCATCTGGTCTGGAATACCATGGTGGGGGCACTTCACTAGCATCCCCTTAAACCTTTCCCAAGTTTCCTACAAGGTTTCAGTGGGCTTCTGCTTGTATTGCAATATCTCATCAATTTGTCTTGCAGTCTTGTTGGGAGGGTAGAACTTGTTCAGGAATTGCTTGACTAATTCCTCCCAAGTAGCAATGGAATTTATTGGGAGCGAATTCAGCCAAGTATGAGCTTCCCAGTCACAGAGAACGGGAACAGTAACAACTTGATGGTATCTGGGGTCACATTTGGCTGCCTTTGGGTCACCAGATCGACAGAAAAAAATTTAGGTGTTGTTGAGGGTCTTCAACGTGTGACCCGGAGAACAATCCCTTATTCTGCAGAAGATGCAGCATGTTGTTGGTGAACTGGAATGTCTCTGCTTGTATTTGGGGCACATCAATGGTGGTGGCCAGGTTGTCAGATGTTGGTTGTGCTAAATGATAAAGTGCAGCTTCTGGCACAAGAGGTGCCACTACTGCTTCGTTTGGCACTCCTTCGTTTGGCACTAGAGGTGCCCGATCGTTTGCATTGATGTTTTCCCTATTGTCCATTTCAGTTGCTAGTTGGTGTGTTTGTTGTGAATGTTTGTTCTCCTTGTTGTCACGGTTTAATGCCCTGAATGTTTTCTCGGGGTCTGAGAGTCCTTCAAGCAGTTCACTAGTCCTCGAAGAATTTCTAGGCATACACCTGAATCACACAAGGGTTCAAACGTGAGAATTTCAATGAAAGATTAGTTAACACCGTAGACAATTGATCTAAACTAATAATTCCTAGCACTGCTTCTAAGTTGTAATAAATAACACCGTTAGTTCCCCGGCAACGGCGCCAAAATTTGATCACGCCAAACTGTGCCTTATAAAAGACAAAGTGGTCGTTGCAAATATAATTCGGTTCTCAAGTCCGGAGTCGAATCCTCAGGGAACCAACCTATTTATTACAACTCTTAGTGATGCTAGTATAAGCTCAGACAATTTCCGGATGCAAGATTTTTTTTCTATCAATAATTATTGGGATTTGTTTAACTGAAGTAAATGATATTAGAACTAACAATATTTAAGATTAAAGATAACTCAATGGTAAAAAGATCTAGGGTATTGATTTCACCAATTGCGAGACTAATTCTGAACTCTTTTTCTATAATCTCACTGTAATACTCTATGAGGATTATGAGCTATGGGTTACCGCAATTATCTCTCGATCAACTACGGCAATTTACTAGAGAATTATCTCGAACTACTCTAGCTGATAATTTATGCAGCTCTGAATTATCCCACCAAAGCTTCGTTATTTCTAACCCCACTTTTAAATTCGAGTAATGAATCTCTTCAATTACCCAAAACTGGTGTTGTTCAACAACAATCTAGCCTAATATTCTTTCTCAAGCAACACAAGGTAGTTAGACACGATTAATCAAGGGCGCATTCAATTAATCACCAAAAAAACATAGTTGAACAATCTTAGATTAAACTCGGCTCGATTATAACAAAACTGAGTCAAAAATTCATCTAACAATTGGTTCCATCAACCCTAGATGGATTGTTTAGCTACTCATGATAGAACACAATGAAAGCATAAAATAATTCATAATTCCCAAAATAATGACAAAAGATGGAGAATAGAAAAACTCTAATTGTAGCTTGGTCTTCTCATAGTTGTTCTTGCCTCCAAAGTGATTCTAAAACAAGCTTAAACCTTTCTTTGACGAGTTTATAGGGTTTAAATAGGGCTAGGCTAATTTCTCCCGTTTTTACACTTAAGTCCCTCAAATTTCTGGGCACTTCAGGACTCAACCGCGGCCACGGCAAAACACGGCGTGACCGCGGTGACTTGCATAGTTTCTGCCTCGCGTTGTTTTGCCCACCGCGTTCCAGCCGCGGTCGCGGTGGGTTTCACTCCAGTCATCTTTCGCCCTTTTCTTGCTTATTTTCACTTGGGTTCTTCTTGATTGGCCTTATCTTACCGTTATTGACTCCAAAATGCTCCATAGTATCTTCCGAACTTGGATTATGTCCTGCAAAGCATAAAAACACTAATTAGAGCATTTTGTTATCATTTTGCACTTAAAACAACAATAAAGTATGGTCCATTGAGAGTGTAAATAACGTCTATATAGCCTACTATCAGTGGGCTTGTATTATTTCGCCCAATGCTAACCCTATCCCATATAAATAGTCTTTAAACTCACTTTTGAAGGGGATGGGACATTTTACAGAGGAGAATCGACCGAAGGAGCCAAGAACACACTGGGAGCAAGGCAGAGAATTCTTCTACGAGTTTTTCACTTCCTTCTTCCTATTTCCATTATTGGTTATGAATTCTAGTAATGTAGTTTCACATACTATTATGAATAACTAATTTTTTATCTAGGGGTTTGATGAAATGTTTTGCAAGATGAATTCTTATTACGTTTGTATATAATTGAGCCGTTAGATTTCTCTACTTATTCAACTACGTGTTTATTGTTGTTGTTTATTGTTGTTGATTGAATGACCATCAATTGACTTTGCCTATTTAGTGTCTATTGCTTGGAAAATGGTACATATTTAGGTAGTTATTGAATAACATCACTCCAAACGTATGTGAGGAATGAATATGGAGAATTTAAAGGTGGGATTAGGAATAACGAAACCTTGGTACAATCTTAATGAGTGGTGAATTAGCGCCAGCTAGCGTGGTTCGGAAGAATATGTCTAGTAAATTTTTGTAGTTGCTCGAAAGAGAATTACGACACCCGAAGTACTCACGTTCGGTGGAGAATACTAAGGAAAAATTATAGAAAATGTATCGGGGAGAATTCCGACAATTGGGGATATCATACCCTAGACCTCCTTAGTCTTGTTAGTTGATAATTTTACTAATTTTTGTATTTCTTAATACTTAGTTTAAATAAAAAATTACAATCTTTTTAACTAGGAAATTAATTGAACTTGTACTTCTTAGAAATAAACAATTGTAGCTAAGCCTTAGTTCTTTGTGGAATTCGACTCTGACTTTTGGACCGGATATATTTATAGCGATCGTTTATCCTTTTTATGACTAGAGTTGGGTGTAATGAGTTATAATTAATTGAGTTCGTAGAGGTAATTAGGCTTCATAGTCGAATTGCTTCTTGTTCTTCCAATCAATTATAGGTCTAGCTCTTATTTTTTATTCCGCATATTTTGATATATCCGTATTTTCATTCATAGTATGTATCAGGTATGTTTTGATCGGATTACGCACTATAGTGGAGTTATGTTAGGATATGATCTTTTGCTTATTTAGTGTGTTTTATTTCTCCTCTATGATATGGATTCGTAGAATTGCGCTTTGTGGTTGTATATGTTGAGCTTGAGGGATGGTTCTCTCAGTTGATCCTCCTTCTATCATTGATTACATTCGAGTTATTTCTTGTTTGGTGCACAAATTGTGTAGTATGTGGCATTAGGGGCATTTGGTGTAGCCAGTCGGTCGAGCATCTTGTACCCATTAAGATGAGGTTATTGGACCTGGAGGTAGTGTAATCGAATTTGAATGAGGTAATCTTGGAGAGGAATATCACTAGTCAGCTCAAAATTTGGCGATAGTTCTCTTTCGACGATAGAGTTTCATGACTTGTTGATCTGATGAGTAGTTATGACTTTATACGTGTTTCTTTCATCTTTAGCAGTGTATGAAGGGTTAGAACAAAGGTTTTATTTGATATGACGTTTATTACCGGTACCAGATTTAGTAATGAGCAACTATTGTAGTCGGAAGATATTACTATGGGTACATGAGTTATGTGGTATATCATGCGATTATATCTTGGAATATGGTTATGACATGATGCAGCTTGTTTAGAATTATACAGTGTATAGATGCGAGAATCGAGTCTTATAATGACTTTCGGATATTGGAGATTGGGTTCTAAGGTTTATGGATTAAGGCTGGAAAAAAAAATCTTCAGTTAGGTTGTGTTGACGGGCTTATATGGATTACGGTGATGTAGGATCACCCATGAGTATGTTTATGGTGAGCTTATATAGTGATTCGATGGCTTTGAAAACACTCTTGGCACGTTCAACGATGAATGTATGTTTAAGTGAGGGAAAATATAACAACCTAAATGGTCGTTTTGAGCTTCGAGACTTCTAGTAGCTTCGTATGATGCATGATTACTTGCGAGCATAGTTGGTTTTGAATTTTGAGTGCTTCACAGTTTATTTGATAGAGTGATTCTCACTTTAGAAGCTTTAAGTTGAAAGAGTTGACCAAGGTTTGACTTCGGAGTAAACGACCTCAGAATCGAGATTTGATGGTTTCACTATATTCGCATGTTGAATTTAGACTTGCGCGTATGTTTGGAGTTGAATTTGGATGTTCCTATAAGGTTTTGACTTTATTTGTTGAAATTTAGCAATTTGAAGAATTGTAGAGTTTATAGGTGTGACCGGGAGTTTACTTTGGTATTATCGGACTCCTATTGTGGTTAGGGTTGTGCATTTGGATCGGATATCCGAAATCCAAACTGATCCGCTCAATTTTGGATTTCAAATTTTGGATTTCGGATATTTGGATCGGATTTCGGATTATGTTTATTAATATTTCGGATATTCGGATCGGATTCAGATTGGTATAATTTTAACCCGATCCAATCCGAAATCTGAAACTATTAGGGCATGTATAAATACTAAACTTTAATTTTGGATAGCCAGTACTTCCTTTACATCTTCCTCGAAGTTATTACCTTTACAATTGCTGAATTTAGCTACATTGGCACCATAGTACCCTCATATTTGCAGAAGCATGAATTTTTCTTCCTGATTGTCACTTCTACAAAGAAAATATAAGTATGAATTTTGCAACTTAGCGGCATAACAACTCGAACATCCAGAAAAATATTTTCTTAGAGATGCAATGCTGATAAAAAGGATGAAAAGATGTTTGTATTAGCACATAACACCGAAGATGCAGATAAGGCAGATGTATTAGCCGATTACATTAGCAATAGCCTTAATTATACGTGTAATCCGATCCGAAATCCAAAATATTTATTCGATCAAAACTTTTAAAATTTGATCTGATCCTGTATTAATTCGGATCGGATTCGGATTACATTTTGTAGAATCCAAAATGTGTTAAATACGATCTGATCTGATCCATGCACAACACTAATTGTGGTTTTTAGACCTTGTATAGGTTTGTTTGGTTGAATGAAACTTGCGTGCAAAGTTTAGTTGAAATCCGGAATGTTTACGTGTGATTCGGACGCGTTCGGTGAAGTTTGAACGTTTGGAAGTTAAGAGAATCATTTTGACCTTCTATTCATGGTTTTGATGTTATTTATGATGTTTCTATCTTTTGGATAAGTTTGGATAATGTATTTGGTCATGTTCGGATGATTGGAGGAGTCCCGGGGGTCTCCGGTGTATTTTGGATAGGCTTTGGACCATTTAGGAGTGTTTTGTCAGGTCTGATATTGGTGTTGAGCACCTGCGATGGCTTTTGCGCAGGTGCAAAGTCGTAGAAGTGCTTGATTTGGTCTCCCCAGCGAGGAAGGCTAGAGGTTAGGAGGTCTGCAGATGCAGAGTTTTGGGCGCATCTGCACATCCGCGGGAGCGGGTCCTTGTGTGCAGAAGCGCAACTTTTGTCGCAGAAGCGATTAGGACTGAGATGAGGCATATCATAGAAGCGGGGTTTTGACTACATATGTGGTTCCACGGAAGATAATCTCTGAGTCACAGATGCGACATTGCCTGGCAGCATGTTATATTTTGAGGGTTCGTTCATAATTCATTATTTTGAGTTGGGCTTGGATTAAGGCGATTTTCATCCACTTGGAATGGGTAAGTGTTCTTGACGCAAATTTGATCATTATTCATGATTCTATCTTCGATTTTAGCATTTGATTGGTGAATCTAAGAGAGAAAATTTGGGTGATTTTGGCAAAACATTTTTAAAGTGAAAAATGGAGATTTGATCCTCGATTTGGAGTCGATTTTTTATGAAACTTATATATATATGGACTCGTATTCGAATGGTGTTCGGGATTTGTGAGTTTTGTCAAGTTCTAGAGTGCGGGCCCGGGTTGGCCTTTTAGTTGACTATGAGTAATTGATTAAAGATTCAACCTTTATCGTTTGATTTTGATTCCTATGGCATTATTTGATATTATTAAGTTATTGTTTGCTAGATTCAAGCTGTTCGGAGATCGATTAGCGCAGAAAGACAATTTTTAGAGTATTGATCCGCCGTGTTTGAGATAATTACCCTGCCTTCTTGTTGAGGGAATAACATTAGGATATAACTTTGTTTGTCTAAAATGTTTGAGAAGCGATGTATATGTGAGGTGACAAGCGTATATACGAGCGCTATGTATGATTAATGACCGGAGAAGTCTTTAAGTTGTACTATGCCTTGATTTGGATATTGTGCTTCTTGTTATCATGCTTTATGCTTGTACAACTACGTAAACTACGTGAATTATGCAAAGGACCATGTGTAGGTGTTGAATTTCCTGTTGAGTATGATATTTGTTGGCGTATCTACCTAATTTGAGTTGTAGTTGTTCACTCGCACATGCATACACCTTAGCATGCTATCTTCTTCTGTCCATGAGTATGTGATTTTATATCATTATCTGTATACATGTGTTCTTTCTGTGTGATAGACTGGATTGGCAACACGTGAGTGGTCCGTGCGAGATGAGTTATTATGGCACGTGAGTTGCCCGTGCAGCGTGTGGATAAGGATTCATCCCCCTAGGGTCAGCCTCTCATGTTTCTCTCTTGGTGGTGTACAGGCAGGTTGTGAGAAACCAACAATTTTCTGGTTGTCGTGGTTATGGAAAAGTGATTCTTGATTGGACGTTGCATCTCTTCTCTATTTGCAAACTCATTGGATGTATACACCATTTTACTACATATCTTCTCGATATGCTAATTCCGGAATGTATACATGCCTTATGCATATCTTCTTTATATGCTACCTTAATTGATTAGATGAGACATGGGAGATGTTTTCTCTATATGTGAACACGTGTGACTTAATTGATTTAATCGTGCATATTTTCTATATATGCAACTATTGATGGATTAAATGAGTAATAATGTACATCTTCTCTAGCACTTGTTGAAGGATTAATTGATATTTCATGCATATCTTCTCTATGTGCAATTGCTGAAGGATTATATGGCATTTCATGCATATCCTCTCTATATGCAACTGTGGAATGATTATTTGATATTTTACGCAATTCTTCTCTATATGCAAGCTTGATGATTTAATGATGTTGGACGCATATATATATATATATATATATATATATATATATATATATATATATATATATATATATATATATATATATATATATATATATATATATATATATATATATATAGGTTGAGTTGTTGAACTGGAATAGTATCTGGGCATATATTCTCAATATGCAATTGTTGATATGTTATTTGATATCAGAAGCATACATTCTTTACCTCTTGAACTGTTAAGAAACTTGCGCAACATCTTGACCGAAACCTCATCATTGTTTCATCGAGGTTAATCAAGAATACTTACTGAGTACATAAGGTCAGTTATACTCATACTAGACTTCTACACCTTTTGTGCAGATCCTGGAGTTGAACTGCAGTGGATGATGGAGATTATCATTAAAGATGTACCTGCTTTCCGGATATAACAACCATTTGTCATCAGTAGCTTTGGATTCGTACTCTATTCATGTATATTCCAAACACATGTTGTATTTATGTTCGAACTAGCTTTGTAAAATCTAAATCTTAGTAACTCATGACTTTACTAGCCATCCTTCGGAAGTTATATAGATTTCAGCTATTCCACTCCTTGTTATTATTGATTTGTCACTTGTGTTGCATTACTCTATGTTTGGCTTAACTAACATGTTGGGATTAGGTGTCATCACGACTAAGTGAATTTTGCGTAAACCAGCTATCAAAAAGGCATCGGTACACAGAATAGCCAGTTTTCTGCCTCAGATAGACTCGTTATGCTGAGAATGATATATATTTTTTCAAAGTGATATATGATATGTATTGTTTTCCAATATTTTTATGTAAAATCACTTGCAATTGTTAACTCTTCTGCTTACTAAGTCGCTATTGCTCTTTCCTGCATTCGGTTCCACAAGTACTCGCTTCTCCACGCATGCGCTTCTGCAGATGCTCCAAGCTAGCCACCCTCTGCATTGAAGAAGTTCTGCCAATCTTATTGCCCCCAATTGCTTCTGCTGCAGAACTCTGATGTGCATTTTCCATGGAAGGAATATCTATCATACCATTTTGCATTCTAGAAGTATGGCTGGGCATATGACTATTTTCCGGTGCTTGATAGTAGTGATGTCTGGGGTCATCTTGTTCAGGAACAGCAGCGTCTGCTGATGAGTCAAAAGGACTGCCGGTGAAAGATGGCATCATCATTGTGGATATCTCAGACATAGCTTGGAATAGCGGGTTTAACCCAGTAACTCTTTTAACAGTTTCTTCAGCCATCTTCACCTGCACATCAGTATATGAAGGACTGTTTTACAGGTTTCAAATAGAAAAAGACACCAACAATGAATAGATAATGGAACAGAAGGATGATACCATAACTCAATTTCTTTCTCCCCAAATAAAATCCCAATGCGCGAGATCTCTATACTACAGGTTCTATTATTTAGTAGAAGGGGAAGAGAAATCAACGGAGGGAGGCTTCTTCTCCACCACTGGTCTATATCAGCTAGGTATCCTAAAGTAGGTGGAAGTAATACAAGGTAAGCTTGTGTCCAAGAATAATTTAAATAACGCCAGGTAGATTTTGATTAAGAAGCACATTAGGCATTTCAACGTCAAGAAGCATGGAATGACTAACAAAGAGGAGATAGCAAAAGTGTAACAGGAATTTTAAACTCAGTTTAACTTTCTGATCAATTGATAAAAATGACAACACAAAGAAAATATCCTTTTCAACTATATTTACCTTACTTTTCTCCAACACAAATGAAAAGAATATTGTTAAACCTGCTTTCTTCTCCAAACATTGAAAGTAGCCTCACCTTTGCTCTCAATGTCTCAACATCTGCTTTCAATACTCTATTATCAACTGCTGCTTCATTGTATTTCTGGCTAATGTCAGTAAAGCGTTTCAATAGAGAGGAGTTTTCTACTCTTACTTGAGAGACCTGCCATGAACAAATTTTCATTAAATGAATAGTCTTAAAGCAAATCTTAACTGAAAGCATGACCTACAAACTTACCTGTGTCTCTAATTCTGTCAGATGGGCCTGCTTTCTTCTTCTGGAGCGTCTAGCTGATTCTCTATTGGATAGCATTCTGTCAATGTGTTGGCACAAGATATTAGGATTATAACCAGGTAAACTTGCCATAAATATAACATACCAACAATAAGCTTCATCTCTTGGATGCCCAATAAATTCTCACCTTCGACATGATTTTACAACAACTACTACGCCTTAATCCAAACAAGTTGGGGTCAGCGATATGATTCCTCGTTTCTTTCATTTAGCTCAACTCAAACCATCATCAAATTTGATAAGTAAAAAGATATTGTTATATAATAATAATAATAATAATAATAATAATAATATAAATTCTCTACCAAGTCTAACACCTATTCCCAACTTGTATAATAACAATAATAATAATATATGGATTTTTTTCTTTCTATTGTGCTCTATCTTTAACCAAGTCTACTTTAATTCCAAGGATTTGTAGGTCTTTCGAGACAACTTCCTTCCATATGATTTTAGGTCTACCCGTCCCCTTTTAACACCTTCCCCCACTATAGTTTCCCACATAAAGACAGATGCATCTGTAGGTCGATGCGGGACATAAACAAACCATCTCAAGCAACCTTCTCCCATTTATCCTCAATGTGTTCTTTTTGCACCTTCTGGCGAATGCGGTCATTTTTAATCTTGTGTGACCACACATCCATCTTAGCATTTGCAATTATGCAACTCATCTTATGGATATGTCTTTAGCACCCCAACATTTACTACCATATAACATAGTCGGTCTTATAGTTGTTCTATAGAACTTACCTTTTCACCTTGGGAAGCATCCTTCTATCACATAACACCCTGGTTGCACTTCTCTATTTCAATCATCTGGTTTAATCATATGAGTAATATCTTCATCTATCATTCCATTCTCTTGAAACAACGAGCCTAGATATCTAAATTATTTACATCTTGGCACCGCAATTCCATCTAGTGTCACCTCAACTTCGATCTTCTCATGTTGACGAAACTTGCAATCGATGTACTCAATACTTCTACTAATTTTAAAAGCCTTGCACTCTAAGGTGTGTCTCCATAAGTCAAGCTTTCAGTTGACACCCTCGCTAGTTTCGTCAATTAGCACAATATTACCAAACAGAATCAAATCCAAACAACTTAAATTCATGACTCCATCTCTAACCATATCATTTTCTGAGGACTTATTTGTTCTTGCATAAAACAGACTACTCCCTCCGTTTCAATTTAGATGAGGTAGTTTGACTTGGCACAAAGTTTAAGAAATAAAAGAAGACTTTGAAACATGTTGTGCTGAAAGCTTAAGGGGCAAAAGCTTAGTGGGGTCATGATATATGTGTGGCTATAAAAGCTTCTCAATAAGGGTAAAGTGGATATAATGAAAAGTTTAAAGTTAAATTGTTTCTAACTATAGAAATGTGTCATTCTTTTTGGGACGGACTAATAAGGAAAGTGTATCATCTAAATTGAAAAGGAGGGAGTAGTAATCTTGTCATAAACGATACCATCCTCATTGAAGTTCAGCTCTTTCCTTGAGAAGTAAATCAGAAAGATCCATTTGTCTAGAGGCAACTGCAATTGGTAGTTTGATTCTGTGTTCTCTGAGATGGGGAGAGCCAGTCCTCCCCTCCTTCAACCCAAGAACATCCTAACTGAACTTCGAAGCTTTTAGGCTTTTGGAAAGGCCACAAAGTATCTGTACGTCCTTTTACTCTAAGCCTTCCACTTGAACCGTAGACCAGTAACTTACAGGGACCGGTGCATGGCATTTTTCTTGTTTTTATATACAATAACTGAGGATGCAACGATAAGGACCATTTACCAATCAGAAAATTAGTAAAGTACAATGTAACAATGTTGCCACAACATATGAGGATGCAATGATAACGACAACTTACCTATCAGAAAAATGTAAAGGAAAATGTAACAACTCTGCAATATCTTACCTACATATGAACAGTCACTACATAAAGCAATTCACTGGAAATGACCTGTCTAATATGAAAGATATTGGAATTTATTTTCACACAGTAACACATAGGCCGTCTAAATAATGAGGGTTCCTCAGCATTGTACTCTTCCATGTCCCATAAATTAATTATTATGATGTGTCCATCCACAAGGTCTTATCAGATAGTTTAACTCTTTTCTCAGATTCAAACAACTTCAACAACTCTAGTCTCCAACAATAAATATTTTGGAGATGGTCAAATTATTGGTTACTAAAAGTATTAGAAAGCTAAAAAATATTGGCCTTATCTAAAATTTAAACCACGTGTAAGGTATAGAAAAAAAAAAATTGGCGAAGAGGAGACTATTAACTGGTAGAATATTAGTATTAAAGAGTTTGGCTACAACCAGGGAAAATACTGTAATAACTCGAATTTTTTTTATATACTTATTAATTATGGAATTTCGAAAATTAATTTTATGTCTAACTATTTGGTCAAATATTAAGCAAGTAAAAAAGAATTTATTATGATATATAAAATAATGTACCAAATAAGTAGTTAGTGGGCCTAATTTATAATTCACATACTAGTAAGCAATGTGGTGATTTTGGATAGCAATGGAGATGAAGGTAGTGGGACCCAAGCCCATATCTTGTGCTGCTATGCGTTTCTGGACTTGGGCTTGGAGTATATAATTTTATGACTTACTTCCTTGATAAAGAACAGTAACCCAGTAAAGAATACTAGGAAACTCTGTATTGGTAAGAAGACATTAGAAGGCAAGCTTGATTGAGTTATCTTTTTACTGCGAACGAATACTGTAGAGGGGAAGTCAAGTTACAAGGTATGTAGATATATCTAAACCTTACCTATGTATGTGACCTTGAATTATAAAAAGATTATCAATTATACTTCATGATTAAGTAATGATTGAGGGAGGCAAAATAATAATTGTAGTGATTGGTGAGATAGTGGAGTCAAACATAAAAATTTTGAATTTGAAAGCTGCTATGGAAATTGAAGTAATTCACTGATGTAGTTCGATTTTTGCCTCTTTAAAATTGGGGACATAAGTATTATTCAATCATTATGTATTGATGAGAGGACTACATGGTTATTGTAATGATAATTAAGTGTACTAGTACATGATGGACACACGCGGGTTTAAACGTGACGATTCAGTAATTTAGTTAGCGAGTTTCGAAACTGTGGAATTATGTATAAAATTGTTGCTTCGGTCTCAAGTCCAGACACTTTTTTCTTATGAATATTATTTTGGGACTTGAATTTAAATATATTGCACTTGTATATTAAACACTGAGTTTAGACTGAGATATTGAGATATGTCTTTACCTTCAAAAATATGGTATTTGATAGGCGGAATATTAAGATTCAACTCTAAGCTTAAAAGTTTGGGATAATGAGATTTGACCCGACTAGCATAATTGACATTGTTAATTAATACTTTGCATAGATTGAGGACATTGGAGTCAGTTTGGTTGATGTTCTAGACGTCGCAAGGTTGGGGAATATATCATTAGCAAGGTAAGTGAGACTTTAAGCTTTGGTGCTTACTTTTCAAACTTGTTTTGAAAGTATGTTTTGTCTGCCTGGTCCATGTGGTGGAACGAGCGTTGCTTGGCAAAATCGGTGGTCTTTGATCTGCCACAAATATATTATTTTGTGAAAAATGCTGAAATTATTTAATAAGTGATTTGTGTGTGACGTGGCTTCGTGACATAAACGTTGGGACGTTAGAAATTATTTCTTCGCTACCGTAATATATGGGACATTATGTATGCCGCCGTAATAGATTTGGAGCATTGTGTGTGCTGTCGTGGACTTATTGAGGTGTTTGATTAATTTCTTGCACTACCGTTGCTAAGTATTATATAGTGATATAGTTTCAGTGCAATTATTTTGTACTCGTGATGTCTAACACTTGTTCTAGGGGTGTTTAAAGCGGCGGGTCAAGGATGTTACTGAGTTATATTTACGTATAACTCACTTCTTACCTGCATGTCCTGTTGCTGACAATAGAGCTAGCGGCTGATGAACTTATTCGAGTTGATTCTATTGCTGAGATGAGCCACCGAATAGTCCGTTGAGGCTGTTATTTAAGTTTTATCTAATTCTAGCCAGTAATATCCTTTATTTTGGGGTTTGCATGCCCGTTAGTTGAACTTATGTTACTCTATTAGATGCTCCATGATCTTAGTACGTGAATATGGCTAGAGATTTATTGTTTAAGTGCTTGTTGGCTAAGTTGCTCCAACACGGCAGTTTAGGTGCCGCACCCGTGTCGACACTTTTCACTAGTATGGGTGTGGGTATAGGATCCTTACCGGATTTGGTCAAATAATTTTGGGTACTTTGACCACAATGTATGAAAAAATTCGAGATGAGATACAGTTTGATTCCGAAATAAAAACCAAAACTAAGGTAAATTTGAAGAAAATAGTATACCTTATCTTGGAAATCAACCCTTTACACATCTACAACTTGAGAATAAAAAAAATCCACACTTTACAAGCTATACGTAAGTATTCCACAAAAATTCTCATAATTTAGAGATATTTTTATTTTTCAATTATTTTTAGCTGAATCCCCGCACTCGTATCCGTACTAGGATCCATATCCCTGAATCTTAGAATTTACATCTCAAAGGAACCGACCTCTAGATCCGCACCCGTGTCCGAGCAACTACCTTGTTGGTTTTATAAATCAATTATGGATTTCGTCAGATAGTATTTCCTATTTAATAATTATTAATGCGTTTAGACATGTACATATTATCTTTCAATTTGTATATAAATGGTTAAGCGTAAAGAGTTGGTTCGCCTGGCAGGTGGGTGTCAATTACGTATAGGGGATAATTTGGGACGTGACAAAAATGAAGTTGCAAATTGTATTACCTCCTCACTCGTTTCACATCAGTTGGATCCGTTGATTGAGTTGTTTCTCCTTCAGCTTCATCATCATCCGATTGCTCCCCAGATGAACCGCTTGTTGTTGACCTTACCTGGATCCCAGGTTTCTTCTGCACTGCAGGCAAGGGGGGTATTCCAACTGGCTCATCAACATCCTTATCTTGAACTTTCGCCAATTCCTGTCCAAATCCTGCACCAATAAAAAAGAAAAGGAAACTAAAGAATGAAGATACAACCCTGTTAAACGTAAATCATAAAGCAACATGCAATGTCTCTTTCCCTGGATTAAACGGATATCTATGTTCATTAATCATCTTATTTATGTGGTGTGCATAACATGCTTTGGTGCTGATGAGATCCTTCTATTCTTGGATAAAACCCCATAGACTTGGATTTCTGGTCCTTAATTATTGAGAATTTGCAATTTTGTTTTCGTGATATTTAACTAAGTGTATTAGGCATTCAATTAATTTTAATATGTTTTTGATCCCTCCCTCTGCAGATGGACTTCACAGATCTATCGGGTTCTTAGTGCATGAACCATAATTTGAGGAAAATATAATATTAGGGTATTGTCCTTTATAGAGGAAAATAAGTTTTATTCTAACAACTTAATATATTACAACCAATAGAAGAATAGCAGTACTGAAATAACACACGCTCAACACAAATATGATAGCCAAGTCAATCTATTTGAGGTTTGGTGATTCTTATGAGGTTCTATGAAGAGTTCTCCTTCTATCTAGTGGCATACATGTGCTACGATTAGAGCTCGGATCACTTGAGGAAGTTGGCACAACCGCCATAAGGATGAGTAAGCATTGGCAAACAACTTGGAGTGTGTTTCTATGTTGCTCGGACACCCGAAAATGTTATCGGGTACGTGTCGGATCCTCCAAAAATAGTGTATTTTTTTAGGATCCGACATGGGTGCGGCCTTTATTTTGCAGAGTCCGCGCAACATTGGTGTGTTTGACTAGTACTACATGCGCCTATGATGAACTCAGCTGAGTGATAGGCAGTTAGGAAAGAAGAGTATTGTGGGATATCAGATGATGTGTTTTGTGGCTTCAAGCCAAGTGGAGGAGTCTACTATTGACGATCGGATCTCATGGTCATGCGTCATATTAATTTTTGGACTAAGGCATACTTGTGATCAGTTATGACTTGAAGAGGATGACTTCGAGGATAATTCGAGCAAGAGATTTGTTGGACGCATGATGTAATATGCTTTATTTGTATATGAAGGTTGTGGAATGACTCTGGTTTGATATTCATTGTAAATGCAGTGTGCAAGGAAAGGGATTTGCTTGGTTGCTTCTTTTTGGATATTCATGTACTGGCAGAGCACTAGTCGTTCGGCGTGAATTGGATGTACATCGGAGATTATAGCACAGTGGACAACTCTCGAGGACTCTAATGGGTTCAAGATTCATATGTGATATCTAAGGGTTCCCGGATTTGTGTATGGCTATGATCTGAGATTTGCATCGGATGGTGGCAAGATTTGTAGTATTTCTATATCATTATTTATTCTACATTGCATTATTAGAAAGGTGAAAGAAACAACTTCGGATTCAAAGGTCTCTTGGAAGCGGGCAATTCGGTTTGAGGTACTATGGGGTGCATGAGAGGGAATAAAGTGGTTTACGACTTACGAGTCCTCGGACGACGTGGTTTCATATTGGGATCACTTGGTATGAGTGTTGATTGAGGTCGATAGTATACTGGGAAAGACAAGTATTATCTTGAATACAAGTCAAGAGGAATATGAAGATGTTGGCTCAGCTTAGTAGTGGTTTGGATCAACATGGTAATAGAAATGTCGGTTCCTTTGGTATGACAGGCTATACAGGTGTTTTGTGACAATTCTTTTGGGTTTGGCAGCCAACATGACTTGGTTGATTCTGAGGGATTGAGTACTGATAACTTGGTTATGTGTATATAGGTTTCGATGAGCTCACGATGGTTTCGACCACGGCTTGAGGCCAATGTCTTCTATGGGTATGGAAGGTTTATTGGGTATTGCGATGTTCCCCTGGATTAAGTAAAGTGGAAGATTCCTGGTTAATGGAGTGGAAGATTCCTGCTTAATGGAGTGTCTATCCTACTTGTGATTCAGAGTTGATTATGAGACTCTGTTCTGCTCTGTTTTTTTCTCCCTTCGCAAACGTGATGACACTTCAAGAGTTTGGAGATCTTGTTGAAGAATAGGATGTTGCTCCCCTTGTGAATTGGTTTTGCATTTGTTTAATATGTTATGACTTGTAAGGATTATTGACTATCAAGTTCTGGTATCTATTATGTAGATCTTAGTTTAAGAATTGAAAGATTTTCTTAATATGCTATTTTTATTGAGTTTTTGGTCATTTAACTATGCCTATTTAATATTTTTATTTTTGTATGAAATTGGGCTTCACATGGAAAAAGAAAGTGCACTTCGCTTAACGCTTCACGCTTCGTGAAGCGCAACCTAGTTGTTTTTTTCTACTTCTCACTCTCCAAAACGTTGGTTAAGGGTTAGACAGTTGATTGTAAGTGTTATGGATAGGTCATTGTGAACCTTGCTATTCACCTGATTGGAATGGATCGAATCGGTTTGAGGGCATATTGGTAGGCCTAATGGGTATGTGTATTTCGCACTGGATTGGATTTATTGATTCAACACAGCATTTGCGAGAGGTGAGGCATCGGCTAGAGTTAATCTTATTCATGCGCTAATCTATTTCATGTGTTACTCTCTTATGTTATGATGGGTTGCGAGACTATTTAACTATGCCATGTGGCCGGTATTTGAGCGAGATGGTTCTTGAGATGTTGAATTGCCTCTTACACCTCAGTCGTGCTTTGCCTGTCTGTGGTATATTGTGTTATCCGCCTCTCCATGGTTATGGTCATCAGAGGCGGATGCACGCTTAGCGAGCAGTGTCATACGACACCGTTTCGTCGAATTTTTTTAGTAAGGAAAGGGATAACTAGAAAACAATGACACCACTTCACATAAATTGTCTCTTGGTTCATTGGTTTTGTGCTTGATTTTGCTCCAAGAGGTCAAAGATTCAAACTTCAACTAGCACATTTTTTTTACAAAGATTTAAGAGAGCCTCTGTGGTTAAAATTTGTGATGAAGCAGAATTGAATTCACGACCATTTCTACTGAAGAATCAATAAAACCAATAGATTAAAACCATTTCTTGTCTAAAATTATGATAATTAAAGTTATTATTCTCCTTCTTTTATAAATTTCGACACCACTTAAAAAAATTCCTGCGTACGCCCCTGATGGTCATGCATTTCACGTGCTTGCTATTGATACACACGTGTTTGTTGAGTATGCACATTTGGGCTTGATTGTTATTTCCTTGTTGGTTGATACGTTTGGATCAAGTTGCGCGCCGCAGTAGTTACGTTGGGATATGATTCCTTGTGCTTATTCCATGTGTTTTGTTTCTCCTTTGTGGGATGGATTCATAACATTGTACATTTGTGGTTGTATCTATTGAACTTGTTGGACGGTTCTCTTATTTGTTCTCTTTTCATTATTAGCCACATCGAATTGTTGTTTGTTAGGTGCGCGGATTGCGTTGTATGTGGTTTTAGGTGGCATTTCGCGTGGCTTGTCGGTTGAGCAGCTTGTATTAAGTGAGACGAGGTTAATGGACTTGGAATTTGTGCTTTTGGATATGGGATAGCCTATGGAAGAAAAATGTCATTAAACAGCTCGGAATTTGGTTATGGTCCTTGTCGGGCAAGAGAACCACAAGTTGTTGATTTGATGGGTGGTTACGAGTTTCTACATGTTTCTTTTATCCTTAACAGTGTTGTGAATGTTTGAAACAAGGTTTTATTTGATATGAGGTATATTATCGATACCGGAGTTGGTAATGGGCAACTAATGTGGTCGGAAGATGATGTTATGAGTATGAGTTATGCGGTACATTGTGTGGTTATATTGGGAGTAAATTGATGACTTGATATAACTTGCGGGAACTGATACAGTGTACATACAAGAATCGGATCTTAGAGGGAGCTCCGGATGTTAGGATCTGGTTTTAAGGATTGTAGGCTAAGGTTGAAGGAAGAATTTTCAGTCAAGATTGTGTTAGTGAGCTTGTATAAATTGAGGTGATGTGATATCATCCATGGATGTGTATGATGAGCTTATACATTGATTTGATGGCTTTGGAACTACTCTTGGCACGTTCGAAGATGAACGTATGTTTAATGGTGGGAAATGTAATAATTTGATTTGGCCAAACCCATAAGTGGCCTCCTAAAGTTGGCTTCGCTTTTCATTTTGCCACTTTTACTTGAATCTTTTTCATTTTGACACTCAACGCATTCTCCCATGTGCCACATAAACACAAAATGCTCATCAGTCAAAAATATGAAGAGAGTGTAATTCACACGCGGCTTATGTGGCTAAGTAACCAATGGAACAATGACATGTGACTTTTGTTACCAGCTAATTTCAAAATGGATTTTGAGCAAAAAAAAGAAAATAAAAATAACTATTTTCAATTAGCCCCTCTGTCATCTTCTCCGCCCACCCCACCCTCTAGTTCAATCATCATCTTTCCACAACCACCAGAGCTCTCGCCACTAAAATCTTTATTGGCTTTAATAGCATTAAAATATAGTATAGTAATAAAATGAGCTAAACCAAAAGAATGACTCACTACAAAGCTCTAATTAGCATGATTTTGTTGACTCACTACAAAGCTCTAATTAACATGATTTTGCTCGCATAAGAGAACCAAAAATGAGTTTAACTCTTTGTGTAAGGAGAATTCTTTTGGCGAAGGATGGAGATTTTACGGAGTATTTGACGGCAAATCTCTAGGTCTTTGTCGCCGTTGACGGCTTTGAAAGTGTAGATTGCATAAGTGCACTTGTGGCGAACTTTGTACACTTTTCCGCCATTTTCGTGACCGAGAACCTTAAGTTTTTTAAGTTCTGAAATAGTTGTAGTAGAAGTGGAAAAAGTGGTGTTGGTGGTGTTGGCGGCGAAATTGGTAGTGGAGATGGAAGGAGGAAGCAGAAAGACAAAAAATTAAATAGCAAAAAAAATTCAGCTTTCCACGCACTCAAAAGATGTGCAAAATCACACAATGTGACCAGTCATCGTTTTGTGTTTATGTGGCACATGAGAGAATGAGTTGGAGTGTCAAGATAAAAAAGGTCGAAGTAAAAGTGTCAAAATGAAAAATGAAGCCAACTTTAGGGGGGCGCTTATGGGTTTGGCCTTTTGATTTCTAGTATTTTATTTTGTGATGTGAGACTTCTTGTGGCTTCATATGGTGTACTATGACTTGCGTGTATGGCCGGTTTTGATTTTCGAGTGGTTCAGAATTGATTTGACAGAGTGATTCTTAATTTGGAGGTTTTAAGTTGGAAGAGTTGACCAAAGTTTGACTTTTGAGCAAACGACCCCGGAATCGTAATTTAATGGTTTCAATAGGTATGGTGATTTTGGACTTGGGTGTATGGATTTGGATTTGGATTTGGATGTTCCTAGAAGGTTTTGGCTCTATTTGTCGAAAGTTGCTACTCTCACAAGGTAGGGGTTAGGACTGTATACATACTACCCTCCCAGACCCCACTTGTTGGAATACACTAGGTATGTTGTAGTTGATGTTGTCGAAAGTTGGTAATTTGAAGAATTGGAGAGCTCATAGGTTTGACCAAGAGTTGAGTTGATTGGAACTTGTGTGCAACGTTTGGTTGTGATCTGAAATGTCTAAGTGTGATTCGGACGCATCTGGCGAAGTTGGAATGTTTGAAAGTTAAGAGAAAGATTTGATATTCGATTCTTGGTTTTGACGTTAATTGTGGTGCTTCGAGCCTTTAGATAAGTTTGGATCAGGTATTTGGACTTGTTGGTATGTTTGGACCGGGTCCCACGATGTTTCGGGATGATTCCGGGAGTTGATGGCATAGTGTTTGAAAAAGAGATCGCTTCGTCGCTTTAGGCGAGAAGGGACGCGAAGCGACAGGCCATCCATTATTTGAAGTTGGGGGAACTCGACCGGCAGAAGCGATTGCTTCAGGTGTTGAAGCGAGAAGCAACGCAAAAGCGAGAAGCGCAAAAGCGATCACTTAAGTCAACAGGGGTCAATTTTTTTTAAAAAAAAATTGGGTCTTTTTTTATTATACAAAACATAGACCCCAAAGTGAACAGAAGACATTTCTTCCCTTCTTCCCTTCCATCGACCTCACTGTTGCTGCTAGGGTTCCGACCAATAGCCTCCAATCCAGGTAATTTCTTCTTCTTTTTTTCTTCTTTCTTTTTCTTCATCTCCTCCTTTTTTTCTCTCTTCTTTCTTCTTCTTCCCGTCGAGGCGTCTGCTTACTACTAGGGCAGGCACATTCTTTTTCCTTTTATTCTTCTTATTTAGCCTTTGTTTATTAATTTTTATGTGCATTTCAGTTTATAAAGTTAATTATTATATATATACACACACATATCTATGTTATATTTTCAGTTTATTTCATTATGTTTGTTTTTCTTATATCTTTCTATGGATTAAAAATGTCCCAAAGTTCCAAAAAGAAAGACCCGACTAGCCGATATGGCGATAAAGTTAATGAGAAGAATAGTACAAATGTAATATGTAAGTTTTGTAACAAGATTACAACAAGGGGATAATATCGCTTTAAATTCCATCTTATTGGTGGCGATAGAAACGTCACAAGTTGTCCGAAATGCCCGCCGGAGATAGGGGAGGAAATAAAAAAATTGTTGAGAAGGAGAAAGAGCAAATAAAACAAATGAGTCATCAACCATTTGTGATCAATCTTGATGATGAATGATGATGATATGGAAGAAGGTGAAGGTTTGTCACTTCCAACAAAACGGGAAAGAGATGCAATCTCTTCAAGCCATGGATCGACGGGTACAAGTAGGACTAAAGGTCCTACAGATTTTTATTTCCCAAATAAGTCAGAAGCAAAGAGCGGCGGAAAAGATGTGCAAAATATTGCCAAGGACATTTTCCGAGATTGTGCAATTAAAGCTTTTGCATGATGGGTCTATGATGCTGGGCTTCCCTTCAATTGTGTCAACTATACTGACACTTTTGGGGACTTTATGAGGTCGTTGGTCAATATGGATCTGGAATGAAGCACCCCACTTATCATGAAATCATAAGTACTTACCTAAATAAGGAAGTGGAGGAGACCAATAAAATTGTGGAGGAACATAAAGTTGTGCGGAACAAATATGGATGTTCCATTACGATGGATAAGTGGACGGCAAGAGATGGAAAAATGATTATTAATGTGTTGGTGAATTCTCCCAAGGGAAGTTTGTTTCTTGAGTCGATTGACCCTAGCGACGCATCCACTGACCACATCAAAATATTCGCCTTGTTTCAGAACACCATGGAAAAGATTAGCCCAAGCAATGTTGTTCAAGTGGTTACTGATAATGCGAGTGAAAATGTTAAAGCGGGTGGTATGGTGCAAGGAGCGTACCCGGATGTCTATTGGACTCCAAGTGCGGTTCATTGTATCAACTTAATGTTCAGGGACATTTTCAGGGAAAAACCCTTCTCTACCGTTTTTGGCCAGGGTGTTAGGGTACATTCTTATATTGCTCAGTTGCTCTTGTTATTAAATATGATGAGAAGATTAACCAAACAAAAAAATTTGGTGAAATCGGGAAAGACAAGCTTCGCCGCCGCTTTCTTGACTTAGCATAGTATTCACTTGCAAAAAGCCAATTTGAGAAAGTTGTTCATTTCAGAGGAATGGAACAAGAGTAAATTCGAAAAGGATGCTGGGGAAAGAAGTTGCACGCATTATTCTTTCTTATTCTTTTTGTAATAATGTCCTTCATGCTCTTAAAATTGGTGGCCCTTTGATTAGAGTACTCCGTTTGGTAGATGGGGAGCAAAAGTCACCAATGGGCTCTATGAAGCTATGGATAGGCCAAGGAGGCTATTCAAGCATGATTTAGTGATGACCAGAAATATGCAAAGGGTCTTTCACATCATTGATTCAAGATGGACGGAGCAACTCCATCGACCTTTGCATGCAGTTGGACTTATTCTGAACCCATCACTCTTTCATGATCAGTATGAGAATAATTCACTAGCTAAAGAAGTATGGAAGGGATTCCATGAGTGTGCTATTAAGTTGACCCAAGATGAAGAGCTGGAAGAAAAGATAGTAGATCAGTTTGTTGTACAAGGCAATTGAAGGACTTTTTAAGCTGTGACTGGCTATTAAACAAAGAAAGACAAAGTCGCCATGTGATCGAGTGCTTCTATATTTTATAGCTCTAACTCTTAATGTATTTTTTATACATATTAACTCTTGATAATATTTTCTTGACTTCTATAGTGGAGTGGTGGAATATGGTGCAGAGACTCCGGATTTACAGACTTTTACCATCAAAGTTTTAAGTATAACTTGTAGTTCATCCGGATGTGAAAGGAACTTGAGCGTTTTTGAACACGTGAGAACTAAAATGAATGATTTCGACTATTGAGAAAGTAAATAATATCTCAATTGTCGTAACTCCTACTAATTAGTTGACACATCTTGTTTGAAGAGGAATTGACTAGCCTTGAAGCGCCTCACAGCTAGGTGGAATATGGGATCGTGACAACAACAAAATACTCCTACAGTTTGAAATGCATAGTATTTGTACGGTGTTTTATCAGATGAAAGCCACGAGGCCTTACACACTAGCAAAACCTGGATTGGTTGATGGGAGTGGAGACTACAGCAGGCACATGCTCCCTTCAACTAATAGAATGTTGACAAGCCATCGTGGTAAGTCAAGCAAGAATTGGTGATGCAAGAAACTCGCTCGGCAGACACACTAAAGAAGAGCATGAAAATCATTTAGACTGTTCAAAAGAGAGGTCCAAACCAGATTCTATTTCTCCTTGTGTTATCTATAAGCACGTATATTATGTTTGGTTGCACTAATTGTTAATTGAAACGTGTTTTAATGGTGAACAATTATTATGTCTCTTACTTTTCAACGCACTGTAGTTATTGCACGAATGATGGACACAGATCCATTTATATACTACCATTTCACTGAAATATAATATTTTGTTTTGGTCTTGCAAGCTTGGTAAGAGAAAAGTGATCTGATGCTTCATCTACTTCTCTAGTTTAGTAGGACTTCTTTCGTGTATTGCATGAATCATTTGTTTGATCTCCCACTGCTATCTATGCTAGCTTGCATGAATCATTTGTTTGATCTCCCACTGCTATCTATGCTAGCTTGAAAGGTATGGCTACTCTCTTGTGTCCTGCTCAACCTCCGTCCCAATAAAGGCTTGCTTCAGGATGCCCCGTTCGTGAAAAGCTTTTCGAAATCTTCGGAATTTTTTTCTCGAAAAACATGATTGCTCAAGTTTTTGCAAAGGTGATCTTTTTGGGAAAGGAAAAAAAATAGATCAATGATGAACGGCATTGAAAGTGCTTTTCATTTAAAAAACTCATTTACACACACAACTCATCAAAAGAAAAAAGAAAACTACAATATAAGACACTGAGAAGGGGAAAAAGATGAGACGAAACAAAGATGGTTAGTTGCAAGGTGATTGCCAGAAAACAAGTTGTTTTTAGGAGGAAAATGAAATTTATTATGAAGAACCCGGGATGAAGACATAGACCCACGGTGCGAAAGAGGTAAGAGAGTGCCATCTGCAGTGTCAACAGAATCTTTGATAGGTATAGGAGGCAGACAAAAAAGCTGATCCCGAGCAAGATGTGCCAAAGATTGAGGACTATGAGGGTACGGTGCTATCCTTGTACATTGCTTGGGCGGATTCTTCCCCGAACTAACGAAGAGATCTTGGCGGAATTGCCCCATATGAAATTGAGCACAGTTTTGCAAAGAAATAGCCCACTTGTTTCTCGAGAAGAGATGGAAAACATGCTCAATATCATTTGATTGAATAGTTGACCCAGCCCCTTGTTGTTTGAAGAAACCCTCCACATAAATTGGTATTTTCAAACATATTTTTCTTTCTTACAAAAATGCTTCTCAAAAAAAGTTTAAAACCCTTCCTCAAAAGTCGTCCAAATGGTTAACAAGTGTATTGACACAGGTCTAGTGAAACACCTGTATATTAATTTCATAATTTTTTTATGAACAAGAGTAAGCAACAATACTAGAAATTTCCTGCGTAAGACACCAGCATCTGAAAACCAACGCGATTCAAAAAAATAAGGAAAAACGCATATTCAGTTTAATTGGTAACCCTAACCTTTTGGAGGAACCTGAGATCCAGATTGTGATGCAGTAGCGGACAGTGATCCTTTTTCGGATGTCAAAGAAACTGAATCTTGAGGTTTTACACAGTTTGCCTGGGGATAAAATTGCAATTTACAATTTGATTAATCCTAAATGTGGAGAAAAGCAAAAAATGAAACAACGTACCAACAAGCCCAAAAGAAAAAAAAATTACACGAGTCAAAGCGAAGGCGGCGCAAGCCAAATCAAGGCGTTTTTTCAGGACAGCTTGGTATTCATCGGAATCAATCGGAATATTTGGAGGAGGTTCGGGGCCAAACGATGCCGTATTGCACATAGGCGGCTTCCGTTGATCAGCGATTAAATTCTGATTAAGCGTCTGATCCTTGATCTGCTGCGAAGAAGATGAGGAAGTAGTAGTGTCGGCGGCTGTGGCCTCTTGAAGGAATCGCTGAAAAGCCCATTCCGACGAGCTCCTGTTCATCATCTTCGACGACGACGTGGTGGAAGACGAATCCAATTCATGAGACAACCGCATCGGCGGCGGCGATGACCACAACTGATCTGCAATGTCGTCGTCCACAGAAAACACACTATCCATTCTGTCTCTCTCTCTGATTTGAAGAGAGAGATGAGACTTTTAGACAAATTGCTAAATCTGAGCTCTAATTCTGATATATCTATGCTGTCTGTATCTTCTACCTGTAAGCTGTAGTAAAACGGGGAACAGCCTTTATTTTTATTTATTACTGCCTCCGCCTCCGTTCCAATTTATGTATACGAAATTTTAGGAAAAAATAAAGATTCTTTAAATTTGTGGTCCTAAACAAGTTAAAAATAGGCCGAGAGTATTTGTATTTGTTATAAAAACTTTTCGTTAAGAGCAGAATTGTAAGTTTAAGCTAAATTATTACCAAATATAGAAATGAGTCATTCTTTTTGGAACGAACCAAAAAGGAAATAGATTCACATAAATTGGAACGGAGGGAGTATATTATAGGTTACATGTTACCATAAATAAATTCAAATTTAGTGCAAAAGATCTTTTATACTGATCATGTATATAACTTAAACTGAATTGATAAATATTTTTAAACTTGTGATGTCGTGTATGTCATAAGAGTTCTGTAATTATAAAAAAATTATTAAGCCTAAAATAAAAATTAAAGTTAAAATGTTTCTAAAATATTCATTCCGTAATGAAACGATAAAGAATGGTATCATATGAAACGAGACTGATGGTCAATGAATAGAAATGAAATCGTGATAAGAAAAATTGGCATTTGAAATAGTTATAAGGGTGAGCAGAGACTTTTTAAACTGTGAATTGGTTTAACTAATTTATTTGGTATCACTATCCTTAATTAAATTTTCTTCGTCGTAATTTTTTTTATTACAAGAAGATCTAGCATAATTTCAATTGATCTTCTTCTCTTTTAAGTGTAAATTACTTAATGTTTCAATTTTTGTCCGAAATATGATTGCTATGTAATTAATTTTGGAGTTTGTTGGGGAATTAATAGATACAATATGAATGGTTAAGGGAAAACTCATGACGCTAGTAATTCCAAGCGAGAAAGGTCATAAATAAAATAAAATAAAAAATTATTCAGGACATCTTTTTGTCAGTATCTACAGTTGATTGGGCAAGCTAAAGATTAAAAGGAGAAAAAAGTAACGGAGAGGAGATTTTCAGCAATTTGTCTTCTTTCTATCTTTTGCTGCTTTTAGAATATCTTCGGGTTGGTGTAGCTACTTACTTTGCCTCGTCTTTCAAAGTTAATAAGGTGATACTCTACTTATGTTTGGTTTCAAAGAGGGTCCAGTATTGCCAAAAGAAATTGCGTTATTTTCTATATGATGCTTCGTCGCTGCCAAGAGGTGGTTTTGTGTGCACATCAGCTCTTGCAAGATTTACATTTGTGCTTTCTGTTGTTTGGTCGCCGAATTTCAATCTTATCTTCTCCTTTTATTTATTAGATATTAGAAGCACAAATGGTTTGATAATACTATATGCATTTATGAAAAAAATACCTAAAATTCAGTTGCTTACCTTATAGCTAACCACTGCTCACCGCCATAACGTTCATCATGCATCATAATCAAAATGTCATAACGTAAAGAAAACCTACACATCAGTGTGAGCTCGATCTTATTGACGGCTCGCCGCCTTCTTCTTAGGGCAAAGGACGCTTCATCATTCTTATTCCTTCCACTCCGTCGGTTTGGTCAAATTTCTAGAATTCTAGCAACATGAATACAAAAATTGGGATTATCTTAATCGGTCACAATCACAATATGGACCTAGCTAAATGATACCAAAATGACCATGTTGGAATAATAACTTATGTTGCGCAGACTCTCCAAAACAATTGCCGCATCCGTGTCGGAGTATCCAAAAATGCATTACTTTTGAAGGATCTGACACGCACCCATCACATTTTCATAGAGTCCGAGCAACATAGATAATAACAAAACCTAGCTTGTGGCTCCATTAGTGTCTATGACTCCTTTGTGCTTGAGACACTCGCATCTTGCTTCTCTTCTTGACCGATCTCTCTGGCCTTCTCAACGGGAGGATCAATAGAGGCATCAGGTTCCTTTTTTAACTCAGTTTCAAACTCCTTCGCTGCCTGTAAGCAAAAATTCGAGAAATATTTGTTAGAATTCAGTCAGTATTTGAACAAACAACTAACAAGACATGTGTGAACCATCTCCTACAAAACATCTCACACCAACCCCCTAAAACGATCTGGGCACTGCCTCGGAGAGAGGCTCGGTGAAATTGACATGTATGTGAAGATGCAGACTACCTACACCTGGACAGAAAGACCCTATGAAGCTTCACTATTCCGTGGGAAAGGGGTGGTTCTAGTTATAATCTAGAAGCGATTCGTATATATATTTTACACAAACGTGAAATGAAAATAGGCGATAAAGTAGCTAGACACGGAAATAAAGGTACTATTTCCAAACATTTTTGGTCTGGAAGACCAGAGAAAGGAAAAGAAAAGAACAAGAGTCGTCCATAATAACAGTTGCCGGTCATCTACATTTCATAATCCCTCCATCTCAAAGCAGAATATGAATCTATTAGGACGTTTTGTGAACAAATTGATATGACCTGCGAGGTTTAGCAAATAAGGGGATAAATGATAATAGTGGTGCTATGAAGATTGGCTTTTATAAGTCAGCAAACTATATGAAGGAATGCTGGAGAAGTCTTTACTTTTATGAAGGAGAATAAGTTTGAAGCGAAGAAAGATATCCAAAATGCAAAATCAAATCTTAGTTTCATGCCATCAAAACCCAGTGCACTGGAACCACTAAGAAAGATGAAATGCAAAATCATATATAAACTGTACTAGTAAACAGCGAATACGAAGACCAAGAACAAGAGACTTCCTTGAAATAGATAAGATTTGATTGATTATACAAGCCAAAGTTTGACTAGGGGTTGACTTTGGTGATATCGGATTCGAATTTTAGTTCCGGAAATTTGAATAGATTTGTTGTCATTTGGGACTTGATTGCAAAGTTTGGGTTAATTCCGGGTTGGTTAGGCTTGAATCGGGCGCTTTGTTGAAGTTTGAAGGTTCTTGAACTTGAGAGAAGTTCAATTTGCGATTTCCCTTTGATTCATTGTTGTGATGTTATCGTGTATGTTTGGAGGCTTTGGATAGGTCCGGGTAGTGTTTATGGCCTTGTTGGTGTGATTGGACGGGGTCCGGGGTGGCTTGGGCAAGTTTCGGACTACCCGGAGCATTTAGAGAGTTGCATGTTTTTGTTGGTGTCAAGCCCTTCGTCGCGATCGCGGAGGGCATTTTTGAGTTGGGCAGAATTTCTTCTTCGTGTTCGCGATGAGAGAGGCAGTGTGGTATTCGCGTTCGCGAGGGGCTATTTGAGGCAGTGTGACGTTTGTGCTTCGCGAACGCGAGGTAGTGGCCCCGTTCACCAAGTATATCACTAGGCAAACCTTAAGTGATATAATTTTGGGATCTTTACCCATTCTCTCATATTTTGAGCCCTAAATTCGAGAGGTGGAGATTTTAGAGAGCAAATTCATTACTACATTGGAGGTACGCAATTTTCACTTGGATTTAGCTTTATATCTTGATTCCACATGAATTTCTATACCTAAAACTTGGATTTTTAAAGAAAAAATTGGGACTACTGTCTATAACTTAAGGAAATAAAACCTGGGAATTTGGGAGTCAATTTGGACTAGGTTTTGGAATCTAATCATATATTTGCTCTCGTGGGGTTATGGGTAGTTGGGAATCAGGATCTACCCCTTGACTCGGATTTTTACCGTGTGAGCCCGAGTTGACTTTTGTTGACTTTTGGGATTTGATTAAAGATCGAAACTTTATTGTTTGGGTTGTTTGATATGGCTTTATTTGACGTTATTGAGTTGTTTTTGGCTAGATTCGAGCCGGTCGGAGGTGATTTCTAAAGGAAAGGCGATTTTGGAGGGTTGATTTGGCTCGTTTAAAGTAAGTACCTTACCTAATCTTGTGTGAGAGAATAACCCTTAGGCTTGGACCTTATATGTCTAATTGTTATGTATGTGATGCAACGTATATGCGAGGTGACGAGCGTATGTGCGGGTGCTATGTATGAAAAATGACCAGATTAGACTCTAGACTTCTACAATGCCTTAATTTGATTGTGCGCTCTCTATGACAACGCGAGCTTATCCTTTCATGCTAGAGATCATGTTTTAGGATTATAATTTCCTAATTGGCCAAGTTGGGCATTTGTGGAACCATTGCTAATTATTTTGCGTAGTCATGTTTATATGTTGAATCCTCATCCGCATTTTGTTATTATTATCATGTCCTTGTGTACTTTGTTGACAAATTATGAGCATATGTCTTTGATGGTAATTTGACATATTACATTGTTATGATTATGGCACATGTAGACATACTTGGTGGATTGATTGAGTGTTGACACGAGATCTTGGTTGTGTGATTTTAATTATTATTATGCACATGTGGCGGAATAAAGGTGGCTATTATTGATTACGCACATGTGGCAGAATAAGAGTGGCTATTCTTGATTATGCATATGTGGCGAAATAAGGATGGCTATTCTGGATTATGCATATGTGGAGAAATAAGGGTGGCGTTCTTGTGATGTAACGTGGATTGTCGGGGTGGCATTCAGGATTAAGCAAGTGGATCTTTAATGCTTGTTATCTAAGTTGCTCCGACATGGCAGATTAGGTGTCCTACCCGTGTCGACACGACACTAGTATGGGTGTGGGTATGGGATCCGTACCGGATTTGGTCAAACACTTTTGGGTACTTTGACCGCGACGGGCGGAAAAATCCGAGACGAGATACAATTTGATTTCCGAAATCAGTACCAAAACTAGGGCGAATTTGAAGAAAATAGCATACCTTATCCAGGAAATCAATTCTTTACTTATCTACAACTTGAGAATAAAAAAGAAATCCACACTTTACAAGATCTACATAAGTATTCCACCAAATTCCTCATAATTTAGATTTTTATTTTTATTTTTTTGAATTATTTTTAGCAGGATCCCCGCACCCGTATCTGTACTAGTATTCGTATCCCCGAATCTTAGAATTTACATCTCGAAGGATCCGGCCTCTAGATCCACAGCCGTGTCCGACACCCACACTCGTGTCCGAGCAACTTAGCTTGTTATGCACCTTACATGATTTCACGTTGTTTTTAACGTGCTACTCTATGCTTCTGTTATTGACTGATGGTTATTTTGTCAAAACACCATTTACCTGTGTTGAGTTGATAACTATTGTTTTGTTCTACATCTCGTTATATTCTTATTGTCAGTTATTTGAGATATTGCACAAGTTCTCTGACAAGTGGGTATCACATGATTTGAACCTCGTCACTACTTAACCGAGGTTAATCTAGATACTTATTGAGTGCATGTTGACCCGTACTCATACTACACAGTTGCACATTTTTATGTAGATTCGGGTGTCGGAGGTAACGGTGTACGGAAGTGAGTTTGGACCGTTCGAGAGTATTCAAGGTAGTGCTGCTTGGACTCCGCAGGCCCTTGGAATCCCATTCTATTATTTTTATAGTGTTGTATTACTTTCAAACAGTATTGTACTTATTGAGACTCGTTATGTATTCTGGTTAGAGCTCATCACTCAGTATTACCTGGTTTTGGGAAGTTTTACTTATGTACCCATGTTTCGGCTTTATTGAAGTTTTTGTTCCGCAGTTTATGTTAGAATTTCAGAGTTATCATATCTTATTTCGATGTTTTGTATCATTGTGTGATTGCTTGCCTAGTCTTAGAGACTAGGTGCCATCACGACTCATATTTATCTCTTCCATGTTATCATCAATCAACAGAAGCCCCATTTTTTAAGGATTGCAACGAAATAACTCATTTACAGTTACTATGTGATCCCCAAAACTCTTCAACCTTCAAGAAGCATGTGTACAAGTTCTAACTCATTTACAGTTACCATGTTTTCCCTCAATTAACTCATGGTTTTTTTTGGGGGTTGGGGTTGGGGGGGTGGTAAACATACTTTTCTCGCAAGCATTGTATGTTTGTTAACATCATCCTTCTCCTGGGATTGGGGCAACGTTTTGGCTCCATTGAGCAGTGTGGTAAGTAGATATTCATCAACACCACGCCAAGGGAGGCTTTGCCTGTATGTCAAGCAAAAACATAAAATTCTACCAAATATCTCCCACTAGGCTTATGTTAATCTACAAAACTAATGTCACCAAACTAATTTAAGTTCACGATTCAACTGCTCTTGCAATCCATCTTCCAACGTCATAATTAACAGAACTTCCACTATAATTCAATTCCCTTGCTTCTTTGTCATGCCCTTCTGCATCTAATTAGATCTTTCGTCTATGGTTAAACTTGTGTCATCAAACAAAGTCCATAGAACTACTCAGAGACACTCTTTCACAACCAGTACACAGTATTGTTAAATCAAATAGTATGATCACTCATGGATGACGATCAAACACTTTTCATCCATCAATTTGCGAATACTCAATGTGGTATGAGTTTGTCGGTGATGACATAGCTGTCGTTACATGCATTTGAAATTCACAATTGATAGACCACACTAATCTCCATAGTCAAAAATCATTTATCAATCAACAAATTAGTTTGAATCTCTCATCTTAAAGAGAATCATGTTTAAAGTCCTACTCCCTCCGTTTCACTTTTTGTTTGTCATAATTTAACTTGCATAAAGTATTACAATAAAGAAAGGAAGACTTTTGAAACTTGTGCTCTTAAATATACCATAACAATTGTGTGGTCATGTAACATTAGTATTTGTTTCGCTATAAAAAAACTAGTCATTAAGGAATATAGAAATGTGCCATTATTTATAGAATGGACTAATAAGAAAATAGTGTCAAACAAAGTGGAATAGAGGCAGTAATAGTTAAATGCCTTTCCTAAAGATGTCATGAGCACACACACCTTGCTGTTTATCTATATGACTTTATGTTGTTTTCTTGCTTCATCATCCTCGTAGTAAAGTTCTTTTTCCTACTTTTTTTACTTGCAATTATAAAAGCTTATATCCATTCAATACCTCACCATCTGTTTCCTCTGGCACATGGGTAAGAGTTGAATTTTTGTATTAACTATTGCCTACATACAAAGCTTGATAACTTGTACCAAATCAACGACCCCACAAACATCATAAGTTTCTACAAGTCTAAGCATCCTCCTATAAATTGGAATCCCCTCAATAGACCTCCAAAAGGAAAATTGATATACAGAAAGAAAAGGAATATTTACAGAAATATACACCTAGCAGAGTAAAAAGGGAGATTATTTTACCTGTTGGAAGCTCTTGACAGTCTTGCCAATACTGCGGCCAACGTCAGGCAATTTCTTGGGCCCAAAAACAAGGGCGGCGACACCAGCAACTACAACCAACTCAGGAACCCCAAGCCCAAATAAGCAGTTGCAAGAAAGACCCTTTTTGTCATTGCTGACTAATTTACTCGTTCTTCTAGCTCGAGAAGGAACCAACGCTCTGTTCCTGCTAAAGAACAATGAGCTACATGAAGACAAACTAGGAATTTTGGTTGTTGAAACTGACAAAGAAGAAGAAGTAGAAGCGGTATTAGGTGTAAGTGATAGAGTGAGAGTTGAAGCAGCAGATGAGATGATTGCCATTTTGTGGATTCTCAATGTGGAAAATATGCTAGTTGCCCGGACTTATAAGTACCGCCGACCCAGTTTGTGATATTGATTACACTAATTCAACGTCCGTGTTAGGAGTGCAAATGGGTGGGTTGTGCTAAATTTGGGCGGGTCAAGATACGTTAGGTCAATAAATAAGTTATTGCCTAATTAAGTTTAAAGTGTACTCAGGATAAGATGGGCGGGGTCAAGATAAGCTAAACAATGGGTCATAGTCATCCCCCAACTTGATTCATGTTTTAGAATGATGCTCATACGGTAAAAAAAAGCATTTTACATTAAAATGTGTAAGTTGAAAAATATTTCGCGACGGGGTGGGGTGGGTGGTACAGAAAAATGAAAAAATAAAAAATTTAAAACATCGTAGGCATTATATTACCTAAAATGGGGCATTTGCATAAACTGTACAAGTTTGAACATAGTTCATAGAATGTAAACTCCTAACATTCTTTTAAAACACAACAATTTCATGATGATCTTGACTTTCTCCATAACTTAGTGAACGAGTTCTGGGCCCTATCAACTCTGTTGCACCAACTTTGGACCATCCCACGAGGGATTTACATCTCCTGCCATACCAGGCACCACACAGTGTGACAACAACCCAATACACGGTAACGACTTTCATTGGCCCTATACTTCTCAAAACACATTTTTACAGCCACTCCTTGACCCAGTCGTGATTTGACATACTAGAGTACATCATTACGGGCACCATGCAACTTTTCTTGCTCTACCTAAACCTCTATTTTGAAGATACAATACAAAACATGATCTTCAAATTTCTAACATCACCTTTCAGCCTCATGTAACATTCGCGAAACATCCTGATCAAATTAATCCACACTTGGATAAAGAAAATGATATTTTGAATGTAACTAAAAGCAATTTGAGTTTCCTTACATGTGAAAGCTTATGCACATACGCCTATAAAGTGACTAAGGGCATACACCTTCACTCCCACATTTATCTTATATATATAACCCCTTAAACATCATTCCTAATCACTTAAATCGTGTTATAACCTTGGGTTAACATCTGTGACTCCCCCTCCCCCCCCCCCCCCCCCCCCCCCCCCCCCAAATTCCTATTGTCATCTCACCACGTCATTCCCATATGAATTAAACTTACTGTGGTTGGAGGTCCAAACATGTAAAGAAGTATCACACTATGGTCAAACATATAGGGCGTGGAACTCTATGGTCATACTCATTAAAACACACCACGGAACAAGGTGGAAGGGGTTGAGGGACTTACCATTGCCGAACAAGGATTAGATGGCACAATGAACTCATCATGCTTTCATTCATAATTCTTCGTCTCCCAAGAGTGTGACACATGGCACCACCATTACCCTCTAGGTCATACTCTTCACACATTATGGGCTTAAGATACTCATTTATCTTTCCAAATCATATCTCAATATTTCTCAAGAATTTAGATGTCGTCTCTGCGAGACTGAATTTCCTATGCTGGGTTTTACTGCGTTTATCTTGCATGATCTACTGATTTATCTGAGACCTCTTGTCTAGCCATAACTAAGCTCCTCCTGGATCAAGTACTAACTATTCATCAGTCCATGCTCATGTTTATATTCTGCATAACCTCTCTTGGGTTATGTCTTTTGTCTTAACTTACCTTTTGCATTGGCTCCTAATGTATCAAATGTTCATTCTCACTTATTTATCAATAACATAACCCTTACAGTCTCTCCCCGACGTCGTGCTTGCATAATGTTATGAGTCATAGCATATTTGTAGGGTCTGAATAAATGTATATCAATCCTTTCACCATATTACCGCATTCTTCCTTTACTATTTCATAGTTACCTGAACCACTTAATTCTGACTTAATATGTTATCACACAACATTCCCCCATTTAGGGTAAAATTAACATTTAACGCTTTGAGTATTTACTTATAAATATTTTACCTCCTCATCTTCGATGTCTTTTCACGTCTTCTCTGACTCTTACTCGCCTTGTGGTAAGTCCTCTGTGCCCTGGATAACCAAATTTTTTATGCACGAGGGTGACACCTAGTGTAACTAGCACACTTAGTCCCTTAAGCTTAACTTTGCTCACAACGCTTGCTTTAGGGAATCGTCTTCTTGAATGACCTTTAAAGGTTATTCTTCCGTTCTCCGTTCTATTATTGCCGGAACATGATCTCTGAAATTCTCACGACGCCGACTATTATAAAATCCTTTGGTCCCTAAATCATGTTCGATTTTTTTCTTGTTTACTAGCCCATACTAATTTCTATTACTCTGGAGGTCTAACTTAGCCTTCTAGTAATCATGTTGGAGTCACCAAATCATTTCTTGAAATAAGGATATGACTTTATGGCGTTTACTCTTTATGTCTCACGGCATGACACCTCTTGTTTTTTTCCTTCACTTGACTATTGACTCCGTCATTCTGTCATATTTTGAATAACTGTTATCACCAATTTATCACATCTTACTCATAATACTTCATTTACTCTCTTCTTACTCTCCTGCTAATATCTCTGTCTGTTACCTTATTCTGAAAACTTCAAAAAAATATTCTTTTGCTTTAGCTCCCCTTGCTCCATCTACTGGCTCTTCGGGTCGCCTAACATTCCCTCTTGACTAGGGACGGGAGCCATACTAAGGTAAATATTTATCCCTCCTCTGATTCCACTGCATGTCTTATGAAATTTATGAACATTCTAGTATTCATATCTGACTGTTCTATGTTAGAGTGCACCATCTGGATGTCTCACAAGGAGATCTATAACCACTTTTGCACTATCCTTCGAATATTTTAGCTAATGATAACAATCCATCCACCATTTTGGGTTACTCTAACCCCAACAGAATCCTGATGTCTCATCTTTCTCTTAAACGATAAATGTTAGATCTCATATGGCATAACTAAGATGGGTGTGGCCAATTATATATATCTCTATTACTGCGGAAAGTAAGTCAGAATGCTTATATTTTTGAATTGTAAATATTGATAATCTTCACTAACTGGGTACCACGTACCCTTATTCACCTTGCTTCCTTTACTTGTTGAAAGTTTCGTCTACCTTCTGATTCTCTTATTTATTTTCACCATATAGGTGGATAGATATTCATGCCTTAGGGTTCGTTATCAAGAAGCTTACACGTCGTAGTACACACATGATCTGCTAAAGACCTCATATTTACTCATCGTAAGCATGATGCAAAATCGAGTTCTTTTGACTCAACTTTTCTACAGCCATATTCAATCTCTTACCAACTGTCTTTCCGGATGTAGGCATCGTTGTATTACGAATAAAATAAAAGTAAGGAATTTGAATCTTACAACTGAGCTCTACCACACGATCTAGAGTAAGAAGAAAGAGTGAAAGTCCTAAATGCCTTGTAGCCCCCTGCTTATAAGTGTGGTGCACAACACACCCATAAACAAGACTATACTAGACACAGCTTGTAGACTCTCTAGGATAGAACTGCTCTGATACCAAGTTTTTCACGCCCCAAACCTGAAGAGGCGTGGCCGGCACCCGGCGCCATACTCGGCCTGAGCGTACCACTCTGTAATTGTGAACTCTGGAGGGATAGCCCTCAACTTAGGCCGATGAGGCCATAATATGAATAATTTCAAAATAACATCTACAACCATCAATACAAAACTAAACATCTACACAGGGTGGTAAAGCCACAATACTGATATAAAAATATGTACAAGACTCGTCTAAAAGCCTCTAGGGATAACTGAACTGTATCATGGTCAGGACAGGGCCACGACCTATCCATCAAACCTGTATATATAAAATAGACTCTAAGGTATAGACCTGGTAACTCCGAGGAAGAGGAGCTTACCAACCAATCTGATGTTTGACTTTGTCTACTGGGAAGGTCTATCGAGTTATCTATCAGGACCTGCAGGCATGAAATACAGCGTCCCTAGCAAAAGGGACATCATCACGGAAATAATGTATCGAGTATGTAAAGCAACAGAATAACTAAAAGCTGAAATTGAACTGATAATATAATAACTGAAAATACCTGGGAGTCAAATATAATTGAAGATATTCTTACCTGCTGATAGTGGCTCATTTCTCTCAATATAGTAAGTATAATAGTTGTTCGGCTCTATAAGGCTCAGTATGTGTAACTGCTCTGTCGTAGTAGGCTCGCTCATAGGCGCTCGTCCATTCAAAGCTTTGTATCTCAGCCACTCTGGGCTCGCTCATAGGTGCTTGGCCATAGTAGGCTCGTTATATAACTTACCATCTAATCAGAGGTTGCCCAATATGGGCCTACTCACCGATTATAGCTCGGTGGTTGTGAAAATACTATAATACTATATATATATATAAACGCTATGTTATCCTGACTGAAAGAATACAATAATTAACTGAATATAAAGTCCCGATAAGGGAGAATGATGTAGCTTATAAGACTAGGATAATGTACATAAAATCAGGAATAAGAACTTCTCTTTATGCCTCGGTATCAAACGCATGTAATTACGTGATCATGCCAAAATGAAGGAGAGGTTTAGCCTTAACATACCCTAACTCCATTGAGTCCTTAATACCTTCCAAGAAATTCTTCAAACAACTCAACTCAATTAGCCAATAGCATAAGGCGATTGAAAAATTAGTGCTGAGTAAAGGCTAAATCCGCAACTTAAACTAGTAGCTCATTTACGTAAATTTGGGCAGCATCTCCTCTGTAACAAGGCCCTATTCCAATACTATATACCAACAATAACAAGAAAAAAACAATAAAAACACGTATGCATCATATTCCAACCTTATATTCATCACAATATACCACAAAACAGCCCACACACCTTAATCACTTCATAAATAAAACGACAACCAAAGTAGTGTTTAAAACCTAAAACATTTAACGACATATGTCCATCCCACCATTCCTTCATTATGTGGTGTTTCTCCACACCTTTCCTCCTCCAAAACTCCATAAAACATCAGCAAATAAGAGTAGACTACAAAACAGTCCACAAAAAGTTAAATAAATCGAACTCACGACTTCCAATCACCGTCCCGTGAGTTCTAACTATTAGGAAATGAATTTATCAACCTTCCTTGACATTTAGAAGCTTAAATACAGATAGTAGGCGTTTTCTTAACTATGAAGGACCTTCCAAAACTCAAACTACAAAGAAAAAGAGAGGCGATATAACGATACTTACTTCGTTGGGATCGTTCTAATGTTATCGCTTCTTGATTTCGTACATGGGATATTAATATTAAGGGAAAGTTTTTGGGTGTTCTCTGGTCTTGTTCTATGAAAAATGAAGAGAAAAACGATTTAAAACCATATATATAACAAGGACTGGTCCTTCTTCCTACACTTATATCTGTTTATCTGGATGTCGCATGAATGAACAGTTAAGAGAGTTAGAAAATAAATTCCAAGACCTTCAATTTGGTATATAATATGTCCCTAAAATACTTCATATAACACACAGAATGTATTTCTCAAAAAGCTTTAGTGGCACACCTACTTGTCATCTATGTACTTCCCGCAGTCTCGCAAAACTGAACATATCTCTCTACTCTGATGTCGTATCGACGAATGGTTTAATGCATTAGGAACTAGACTTATAGATAGTCAATTTGATATATGTATTATTACATAGTTCCAAGTACATTGGGAGAAATGCTCATCTACATTTAACCTAATTTTCAACATATTTATGAATGTAACTTGTGATGATCTTTACCAACTTTTGTTCCACAACTCCCTTGACTTCAAAACATAACACACGACTATCATAAGACAAAAATAACTCATAACATAACCTCCTTATCATTTTGATCACCCTATTCTCACCCCAAAAGTACATGTTATAACATTCCCAACTTGTCGACTTTCAACTAAACTTATTTTCTTCAATTGGTTTAACTTCTAAGCCTTCCAACCCTCTTGGTACTTGAAGCCCATGATCTTAAATATTTGTAACCTCCAATTTAACATGATTAACTTACTTTATGTACTTTCAAAGATGATTTAATTTCAAAGTTTATATAAATTGACTTACGACGTACTCTCAAGTACGAAACTATTGGGGTGTAACATACACAATCTAATAAACCCAATCAAACATAATAAAATCTCTAATTGGTGTAGACATATAACAACAATATCTAAAGAATCATGATACATACCCAAGTATGATGTAAAATAAGATGACATATACGAATAAATGGAACCCTAATTAAATCACACTGAAAGTAATGATTGCATTAGATACTATTGCCTCAGTCCTACCCAAAAAATCACTACAATGAGCATGACCTCCTCGTATATTTCCTCCACACCTAGGGTGACCTCTACCTACCTAGCCTCCACCTCTAGCTGGCTGAGACAACGATGTAGCAAATTGAGCTATAATCATAGTTTGAGTACCTTGTTGAGCTATACCACTTTGTAATCTAGGGAAATTCTTCTTGACGTTCCCCAAGTATCCACATTCAAAATAACCTCTAGACAAAAACTACTGGGACTAAATATGTCTATGACGACCAAAATAACAATTGTAAAAATCATAAGTTGGAGGTGCATTATAGGATGTCTGCCCTGAATGAATACCACAAGAACCATGACTGGCTGGAGCACCATGAGATGTCTGGAATATTGAACAAACTAACCTACCAAAATGACCTCTACCATAATGACTCGTGCCTCTAGATGAGGCACCACTGAATCTACTTGTATCGAGAGGCGTCTTAGCCTCACGTTCCTCTCGATCCTACCTCTAAATATGCTCAATCCTCCATGATATATCCACGTCATGACCATAGGTAGTCCATGTCTCAATCTCTCAAGACATACTGAGCTTAATGACAACATTAATCCCATCAATAAATCTCCTCACCTTTGCAGTCTCAATGGGGATAAAAAAAGTTTCATAGTGACTTAACTCTATAAATATCATCTTAGAGTATTTAATAACATGTCTCACAAGCATATAAACTTAAACAAACCACGTAGCTCATCCCTCTAGCTGAGTGGGCTGAAATTTTCCATGAGATATTCAAAACGTAAGTCCATATGAGAGGAAGTGACCCTCTTGGCCTACCCCACTCATAAGTCTACCACCATCTCTTAGTTGGTCCTCTTAGTTGATAAGTAGTGAAATTAACTTTATCGAAATCCACAAGGTACAAATTGCATAAAATCTCATGGCATCAACTAAAGAAATCATAAGCATTAATTGTGGGATTACCATCAGGCCTAACCTCTGGCCGCACTACAATAATGGGTTGGACCAAAGGGGCGCAACTTCTGGATCTGAAACATAGAAGTGACATGCTTTTGGATATGAGTAGATAGGGTTTTGGCTTCTCCCGCTTGAGAAGTAGGTGGGACCATAGAAATCATCCCCTCATTTGTCAAATACTCAAAATAACTTAGAATCTGGACTAGTCTCTTGATGCATTAGAGTAGCAATAAATCCCTCAGAAACCAATGCTGGACCCGGTAAAAATAATCTGATATGGAGCCTGGTATTTCATTGGAGATACTCGTGGCTCAACTAAAGTAGCTCTAGCATGACCACGAGCAGCTGCAGGTGCTCCACCTCTCGCACGTGTTGCAATACATGCCCTGGTCTAAGCCTGCCCCGACCCCTACCTTTCCAGCTCTAGCCTAGGGAACTGACTCCTGCTCAGTTCCTGTCGGTGCACGTGTCCTCACAATCTATGAGAGTATAGATGAGTAAAGATTCAAACTTCAAGATAGAACAAGGTTGCACGATAAGGGAAAAAATAAATTGAACTTTTCTTTATACTATGTAGCTTATCGGGGATAAGTACAGATATCTTCATACTGATTTGCAAAATTCTACTAGACATGCTAATGGGTTGTGAGACTGCGAAACCTAGGGTTTGGTACCAACATTTCATGAACCAGAATCTCACCAGGTTGTGATGGCACCATAACCCAGCCGCTAGGTGAACCAATAGAAACAAAACCCACATATAACAACGTAATACTAAAATAAGTCATAAACAAAGATATTATGATAATAATAAGTCTAAATATGATATAATGAGTTAAAAATCAACCATAATCACCCTAGGAACAGGTGTAACAATGTAATGAGCGCTAAGAGTTACAAAATACAAAAATTCCAGAGTACATCCCTGTTTGAACAAGATAATAGTAATAGATAAAGAAAAGTTACTCCAAGGTGCTGCAAATGGATAATCAATACTTCTTTAAGTCTCTTAAGTAATCATCCATTTAGCTCCCTCTTGGGTCACACCCGTATCCGGATCGGTATTTGCATAAAAATTAGAATTGTAGTATGAGTACAAAAAAAGTATGTACTTAGCAAGTATAAACTCTTACCCAACAAAGTAGTGGAAAGGTTTTGACAAGAATACTCACATTCCATAAACGTGTGCAGTTCATAATCATAGGTAATGATAGAAGAAACGACAAGGAAAAACGTATCTACTAAGCACATAGTTGAAGAAAAGAAAAGCTTTGATCGTTATCAAAATATCAAAGGTCAATAAAATGTCAACCCTATACTCACATGGTCAAACCATAAGGAAAAGTTGTATTCCATTGACCATTACCTCATTAATTCAAATATACGATTAGTTTCCAATATGATTCCAAATCAGTGTTCAAAACCCTAAATTATACTTTCTTAACTTTTAAGTCAAATCTTTTTTTTTCTTTTTTTTTTGATTCCTTGATTAGAGGCAACAATAATGATAGATCCAAGTAATAATTATACATCTAGTTAGTATTCGTTGTCTCAATAATGTAGATAAAATCTCCTTCAAAGATCTATGAAATTTGTTTTGTGTAGCTCCCAAAAGGCTAAAATGAAGACTATATATGAAATGAGGCTTTATAACCCAAAGTTGAAATTTCAGTAACTTGGAGATTATCTCTAACCCTCACCTTATGATTCCGTCGTGAGTGCTCGTCTCCAGCCTCTTATTGCACACCAGGTTGCAAGCCTTTGCGATGTGGTGCTGATCTGTTGTTTTTTTCTTTTCTAAAGCATCCCTAAACACCCCAAAACTCACCTGACTCCCCCCTTGGATGCTTCCAAGCCATTCCAAACAGTTTATAAAACCTAAGAGAACTTGTACAAGGGCTCCAAGCACATACATAAACATTACACTAAGAATCAAGGTCCAAACAAAACGATAACTCTGTTAAGTTCATTAAGTTCCAACTTTAGCAAGATACATTGGAATTGCACTCGAGCACCTTGGGTGCTCAAAAATAACATGCGTACAAGTTCAAAATCATCATACTAACATATCAAAACCTTATATTCAACAATCCGAGCTCGTACCCAACATATTGAATTTGGTAAACTCTCTTAACTTTAAGCCTCTAGTTAGGAACTAAGTATTCCAAATCACTTTCGAACCTCTTTTGATCCAAACCATCCCTACCCCCAAGTTATAAACCATAAAATGAACCTACGAAAAGTATTAAATAGGTAAAAGTGATTCAAGAACTCAAAACAGTTGTGGGAGTGCTAGGATAAACTTAGATTGTAAGTGCTGTAATTCGAATAATCTTTAGCTCATTTATTTTAGTGGAATTTGAAATTTTAAACGAAAGGGTAGGTCCTGGTTTTTGTACATTTTGAGCAAAGAGATTTTCCCGGTAAAAACTTATGCGTTCTTTATTTCTTTTCACTTTAGTTTATTGCACTTAAACTACCTAGGGTAAAGAACCATGCCATTCAGGAAAAATCTAGGGACACTCAATTCAACAAGGTGAATGGCTAGTTATGATTCTATTGACAGTGTCTCTAGCTCTACTATAATGGGCGAATCAAGATAATAGGCCAATCAAATGCTCACAATTAGACATGGCAAGATGGTTAAAAATAATAGTTATCCACCCAACCCAACCCAATCCACTAAAAATGGGTTGGATAACTGACTTTTTTAAACCGGGTCGAATATGGATAATTGTTGCTCCCAAACGCACACGCAAGTATACGTGGTCGTACAAGTAATATAATGATAAATCGGATTGTCGAACCCACAGAGACTTGTATAAACTACTCACTACTTCACTATAATTGTTATTCAACCAAACCAAAATAAGATCCAATAGTGTAATTATGCTAAACTACAATTCTAGGAATTAACTAATTATCAAGTAACTAAAATATTGATATGTATTCAGTAGAGACAAATATTCTAGGGTTGTGATTGTTTCACCATTCGTATTGTATTCTAATTAATTCTCCCTTTCATATAATTCACTCATGGTTGCTAATTAATCGATAGATGTTCTCATAGCCTTCTCCCGAAGCACTACTCGCCTATTCTCAATAGATTAACGCCTATATTCCTATGAAATTAATCTATCAGAATGCATTAAGATTACGATATCTAATTAAGCATGGTGACTAGGTATATTCCTATCCTTAGCCACAAATACGCTCCCCTTGAGGGTTAAGATCGCGCTCTCTTCAACTCTTCTCTAATCTATACACGGCTTTCCCAAGCATAGCATATATAGTATATAAAACTGCTAGCCAAACAATTAAGCAATTGAGCACAGAATTGAAGAAACAATCATATATTGAGCGAATTATAATCAAGGTCAAATTAATGTCGAACACAATATTCATAGCTAATCACAACCCAGAACAATGGGTGTTTAGCCACTCATGCTCAAATATGACAAAAACCCAATAGAAATCATACTACTCAAAGCAAGAGATGAAACAAGAAGAAGGTCTAATTGTTCCAATCTCTTCTCACAATGAAGTATTCTCTAATTTGATGCTCAAAAACTAGTCTCCCTCTCTCTTGGGAGGAATTCTCACACTTATATAGGGTTTTGGGCAACAAAATCCCGTGTTTGCACTTTAGTCCCTGAAATTCCAGTGTTTCACCCCGGTCGCAGCAGGACCGCGGTCGGCTAATTTTCCTGGCTTCAGTTCCTTCCACCGCGGTCGCGGTGGCTTCAGTTCTTTTCTCGCTTAACTTACAGTGCATTTCATGAGTATCACTGTGATTGACCTCAAATTTCCCTAGTTGACTCCAAATTGCTCCAAAGTCCTCTCCTCGTGAAATATAACCTGCAAAGCACTAATCAGAGCATTTTGTTATCAATATTTACATTAAAAGCAACACAAAGTGTGGTTCATTAGGGGCATAATTATAGTCAAATTCACCTATTATCCACACCCCACACTTAAACCTTTGCTCGTCCTCGAGCAGTTAAACCACACTTTAAGGCCTAATCATCTCAAGCATTACCCTTTTTGTGCCACACCTGACATTTTTACTGGAAACACCCCAAGTTGTGCAACCTACACCTCAAAAGAAGACTCTACATGCCATGCCACACTTTTGCTTTCTCAAAGTACTCTTTACACAGGTGAAAACTTACCTTTTCTTCCTGAATTACATGCCCTCACATCACACAATTGAGAGAAGTTCCACAATGATAAAATTAGAAATAACGGGAACTTTAGATGAAAAGAATTCACTCGCTCTCAACACAGAACATTCACATGTCACACAGATACGCCATAGGCTTGCCCGTAGTGTAATACTCTACTAATTGAGTTCATTCAGTCTAAGATCAATAGGTCTTTATTTGGTTGTAATGTAGGCTAAGGGACGGGTAGGATACATTTAAGTATAGTGACTAACCTCCCTAAGCACTTTTAATACATTTACTTCCACTTTAAGCCCAATTTTCTTGCTCAGCCACTTATTTTCCACATTTTGTTTCATAATCACCCCACTTTTCTCAGGTGCAACTACTTTTTTCATGCCACTCAATATCAAGGACTAAGTGTGTTCATTGTCCTTTTTTTTTGAATTGGCTTCATTTCTTTTATATTATTGCACCTTTCATTCTATTTCCATGATTTCCCTCCCCTCCCCGACCACACCACCACCCCACACTTAGACTTTTATATATTTTCTAACAATTCAAGTGCTCATAGGGGGTACAGGGTTCAAACAATCGAGCTATTCAAACACATGGATATGGGTCGTTACATGGTTATCAAAGAAATAGGCTTTAAGCTCAAAGGGGTTAACTATGGTACATCATTTACAGGTGGATATATATATTTATGTAGGCTTCACAAAGAAATGCCTATGTCCTTTCTAAGACCAAACAAACTTCTATTTCGCTTCGTACACACACAGGGCAAGTTCTAGGTATCATATGCAGACATAGAATAAAACGTATCACTTACACACACATGGCACGTAATCCATTCCGAATCGGTTCATCAACACACTTAAGTGAGTATTCAAGTTAGACACAGTGTGCAAATTTAAGGCATAATACAAGAGTCTACGATTGAGCCTAAGCGTCGCACCCTTGGGTTTGTTTTGATTGTTTTCAGGTGTGTACACTGCGGGGTGCATTCTTGCCTTTACCCTTTTAGCCCAAGAGAGTCCAGATAACAAGTACAAAGAAATCTACCTAACCCGGTTCAAGCTAAACCCTTGTAAAAGAACCGTGGTCAAAAGAAAAACCAAGGGGGAATTACTACACTACCTAAAAAGAAAATAAAAAATCTTTTTGGTCTTTTCTTTAGACTGCTTCCCTCAAAAAGACTGTCTAAGTGGTCCGTCATCAGGAAGGGTCTCCTACATTTTATGGTTTTTTTATTTTTTATTTTTTATTTTTGTAATTTTTTTTATATTCGACTTAAGCCCGCAAGAGACCCGTCGAAAGATGTCCATCGAGCCAAGACGATGAAACAAAACACACTAGAACAGTATATACACAAATCAAATAACTTATACAACTATACAACAACAACAAATAAGTCTCCCACCCCACACATAAGAATATGTCATGCCCTCATGACAAATGATAATAAAGTACAAGGGGGTAAGGAAACTTCCCTGGAGTTCAGTCGGAGTCATAAATGGAGGCTGGGTCCACATTGCAGGCCCTGCCAATGGCGCGGAACCACGCCATAAACCTGCTCTACGATCTAGCCTGCCGCTTGGACATAACAAAATAAACGGAAAACAAAAAAATTCAAAATTAAGGACATACCTGGGCGGGACAGGTCTCACCGCGGTCGCGCCGCGGTCAACCGCGACCGCGGTGAGATTCGGAGAGCTGTTTCTACCGCGGTCGCGCAGCGGTCCATCGCGATCGCGCCGAGGTTCAGAGAGGCTATTTCGCCGCGGCTGCGCGGCGGTTCAGAGAGGACCTTTTACTGCGGTCGCGCCGCGGTGACGATCTTCCGAGGCTTTTCAGCTTGATTTTGCAATTTACTTAGTTTTAGCCTCGTTTTCACCTTACCAGATTTGTTCTATGCCCCAGGCTTTTGCTCAACACCCTCCACAACTGTCCTGCACACACAAAAACATGTTAAAAAAAATACTACTATCAGGTTGCCTCCCACGAAGCGCCTGATTTAACGTCGCGACACGACGAGTACAACAATCAATGGGTTGCCTCCCATGAAGCGCCTGATTTAACGTCGCGGCACGACTATGCTATTCTGCTTAGGCTGGGTGCTTCCTCTTCTTCTTTCTTCCATGGAGCCTAGCCTTTTTGCACGCTCTTAATAGGTCTCCTTTTTCATCTCTGGCCCTTTTCTCAATCATCTTTACACCCTCAGCTTGCAACACCACCCCCTCTGGATCACTGCCATTCACATACGGACTCTGCTATATCCCTTTCAAGTCGACCACAGTAATCATGCACATGTATGATGAGTGGCGGTTTTACCACTCATTTTGGCCTCTTTTCAGTAGATTTTATGTTGCTTAATAGGTATTTGAGGTTATTATCAGTGTATAATTGCTCTATTTGCAGGAAAATGATGCCATGAAGTGATTAAGGCCAAATTGGAGTGAAATTGAGCAAAAGAGAGTAAAGAAGAGAAAAGAGGGGAACAATAGTTGAATGCGATCGCATGTAACATGCGAATCGCATTTCGAGCCTAGTTATCGCATACCGCAACAGAGAGTTGAGGCAAGTTTAAGGAGCGAAATGTGGTCAAATATGCGACCGCATACGTAAAATGCGGTTTGCATTTGAATCGCATCACCATCTTATGCACGAAGCTACATTGTAAATGCGACGCACAAATGCGATCGCACATCACTAATGCGGACCGCATCTCTCAAATGCGACGAACCTCTGGGACCTAGGGTTTTGATGTGCGATGGAGAAAGTGAAGATGCGAATCGCATCCCTGTTATACGACAGGAATGCGATTGCATATTAGCCCGACAGGGGTGTTTTTGTCCACTTTTCACTCGAATTATTGGCCCACTATAAAAAACATACCTTGGCAACATCTTAGGCATCTATTAGAGATCGATCTTTGGATATTTCTTCAGCTTTGTAAATATATTTTGAGTAGAGAGGAACAGGAATTGATTTGTGGGTTTGCACACACACTTTGGATTTGTAGATTTCGACATTGTGGTGAAGTTTTCTTTACCCATTTGTGTTTATTTCTTCATTTCCTTGCTTTGTATTGTATATCTAAGTGTGTAGTATTTTTCCAACACTTGAATATGGTTTATGGGAATATTCATATTTAAAGTGTGGATTAAATACCTTGTTGTGCTTATGTATTGAATGATTTTATTATATTTGTGAAGGGTGTTTGTTATTTTAATTATTCTTGTTCTTTAATGTTTCCAAAGTGATTAGCTAACACATGACTCTCCCATTAACTCCGAATTAGTTTTGGAAAAGATTATTTGGAGTTGGGAAAGTTTAAATAACAAGAACTTGAGGATTTAACCCTCATTTTATAGATTCTACCTACGGATAGGATTGAACTACTTGTAGC